>JAOPHQ010003832.1:0-5000 GCA_030340625.1 Merluccius polli
GAAAGATCATAGAATTAAAATACAAGAGGGGAATTTATATTGCGCCTGTTGAGTGTCACTGGCTTGGCACACACACACACACACACACACACACACACACACACACACACACACACACATGGAGCAGATCCAGATGTGGGGCAGATTAACTGCCCCCCCCCCCCCCTCCCCCCCCCCCCCCCCCCCAAATGAACAATGGGCCCAGTGTTGACAGCCAATCATCTGAGACCTTCTCTCCTGCCGCATCACATGACCAGAGCTTCGTTAAAACCATTCGTTAGCAGACCACAACCTGGGAGGCTGTTGGGTTCCTCCTGTCTCTGTTGGAGTCTGTCGCTGTGTGGGTGGAACCCTGAACCTTTCGGTTAGAAGTCAAATACTCCAACCACTGGGCTGTCCTGCACCATACACATAATAATTATTAAGGCCTCTATCCATATTCACTCTTAACAATACATGCTGTTATGGTTTTAAGTGGCTACTCGGTGAAGTATGCAATAAAATCCAAAATATATTGAACCCATTACTCATACATCCAGTCATCTGTGGCCTATTGAGTCGTTCAGAGTTCATGGGTTCATGCGGTCCACCAAACTGAATGAAAAGGTCACCAGACAACACTGTGGACTCTTCCTGTGGGTTCATCTGTGGTGTTCGTCTTCGCTGATTGGTTAATTTATGTCTTTTTGGTGACAGGCGATGTCCAAGGACATAATGTCTTCAGTTATCTGGGGTACAGGCAAATGCGCACACACACACACACACACACACACCCCCACACACACACACACACACACACACACACACACACACACACACACACACACACACACACACACACACACACACACACACACACGCACTCATCCTTACATCGACAGACATGCATGTAGTGCATCTTTCTTGCACTGTGTCCTCTAGTGATGACATCACCATCAGCGCTAACCTTGGCGGTGTTTAACTGCCATATGAAGAAATGCGTCGTGGTTCCTTTTACAACACATCTAGTGAACTGGCCAGCCAGTCAGTCAGCCAACCAGCCAGCCAGTCTGTCGGCCTGCCAACTACAAAGACATATTTCTGCCTGGCTAGCTTTCCCTCCTGGCTGACTGCCTGTTTTGCTGGCTGATTGGCTGCCTGTTGACTGCTTTGCTGCCTAACTGCCTGGATGATTGCTTTGCTGGCTAACTGCTTGGATGACTGCCTGACTAGCTGGCTGGATGACTGCTTTGCTAGCTGACAATCTTGGCTGGTTGCCTGACTGTCTGTTTGTCTGCCTGGATGCTTTGCTGTCTCGTTTTTTGGCTTGACTGTCTGTCTGTTTGGCTGACTGCCTAACTTACTGTCTGTCTGTCTGTTTGGCTGACTGCCTGACTTACTGTCTGTCTGTTTGGCTGACTGCCTGACTTACTGTCTGTCTGCACAGCTGACTGCTTCTCTGCAGTACTTTTCCTGTCATAGATCAGACAGCATCCACAGAAATCCCTCCAAGTCATTCAAGAAGAAGAGAGGCCCAGAATACCTTGAGAGATGTGAGGGTGCGAACACACACCTTCCCCAGGCGTGGAATAAGACACACACCTCACGATCCAGGAGACACACACCTTTTATCAAACACTGTCGAAAAATGTCTCAACACTGACTCCCAGGAGAGACGGTGTGAGGTTGCTCACACAGCTGCTCCAGGCTGTACTCTCCACCAGTAGGCTCCTTACAGCCTCCGCTAGCGCAGCGGTTCCCGACCTCGGGGTCGCGACCCCACTTTGGGGTCGCCTGGTATGTATATGTATATGCGGTCGCAGGAGATTGCCGACAGATTCATAGCCGGCATGCGATTACGTTCACCAGGACATTGATATTAACGGCAGATGTGGATTGGGTAAAAACAATTTGTGTGGAAGAAGATGCTGGGGTTGTAAACATTTTCAGACCTAGAAATCGGGTCACAGGCCAGGAAAGGTCGGGAACCGCTGAGTTGGCAGCGGTTCGCAGATCGGCAGATGCTCTCACCCGAAGAGACGGTGAATGCACCTGTCATTGAGCAGCAGGTAGGGGTTAGGGGGCGTCTTGCTATCGGATGCTATACAGGGAGACTGCAGACATTGGGGTTCGAACCCAGAACCCTTCTGCTGGGAGTCGAACACCCTGACCTCCACACTGTCCTCCTTACCTTCCCCTCTCTTAGGGTGGTTACAGACAGTGTGTGTGCACCCTGGGTTGGTAGTTTCAGACAGTGTGTGTGTGTGTGTGTGTGTGTGTGTACCCTGGGTTGGTAGTTACAGACAGTGTGTGTGTGTGTGTGTGTGTGTGTACCCTGGGTTGGTAGTTACATACAGTGTGTGTGTGTGTGTGTGTGTACCCTGGGTTGGTAGTTACAGACAGTGTGTGTGTGTGTGTGTGTGTACCCTGGGTTGGTAGTTACAGACAGTGTGTGTGTGTGTGTGTGTGTGTGTACCCTGGGTTGGTAGTTACAGACAGTGTGTGTGTGTGTGTGTGTGCGCCCTGGGTTGGTAGTTACAGACAGTGTGTGTGTGTGTGTGTGTGTGTGTGTACCCTGGGTTGGTAGTTACAGACAGTGTGTGTGTTGGTTGGTAGTTACAGACAGTGTGTGTGTGTGTGTGTGTGTGTGTGTGTGTGTGTACCCTGGGTTGGTACTTACAGCTAACGCTGCTATCTGGTGTCCTTGCACTCATTATATTAATGGCCTGTAACTCTATCACACACACACACACAGGTGCATGCACACACAGGATCACGCAAGCACAATTAAATGATTAACATGATAGTGATCATTATACACACACCCAAGTGTGTGTGCAGGAGGGAGAGGGGGGGGGGGGGGAGGCAGAGATGGGGGGAGAGCAAGAGAAAAGGGTGGGGGGGGGGGGAGAGAGATGAAGAGAAAGTGAGGAGCATAGTGGGAAAAACAGGGAGACAGGAGAGGAAGAGAGCGACAGTAAGTGTTGAAACGTGAGGAGCTTTCCTAACCTCTGACCTCCATCTTGAGCACATGAACACTGTTAATCTGCCTCATTATCCCCTCCCTCCCTTCCTCCTCACCCCTCTCACCCTCCCTCCCTCCTCACCCTCCCTCCCTCCCTCCCTCCCTCCCTCCTCACTCCCTCCCCTCCCTCCCTCCTCACTCTCTCTCTCTCTCTCTCTCTCTCTCTCTTTCTTACGTCGGTGTACGTCGGTGGAGGGAATTGTTGTGGTGACGGTGAGGGACTTTGTGTGTGGGTGTGTGTGTGTGTTTTGTCATCTCCACCATATGGTTCTTTTTAAAGAGCAATTTGTGGCTCTGCGGGCTCAGTAATGAGCTGAGATCCCAGAGGATCAGAACAACACACTCTGATTCTGATTACACCTCAGAGGACACACACACACACACACACACACACACACACACACACACACACACACACACACACACACACACACACACACACACACACACACACACACACACACACACACACACACCAGCAGATAGAGATGCTGTAGTGTTCAGGTGTAGAGCCTCTAAGTGTAGTGGTGTTCAGGTGTAGTCTACAGGTGTGCAGCTTTACATAAACTGGCCTCTCGATTTGAAGAGTAGGGCTGCAATGATTTAGTGATTAATAGAATAATTGAAAATCAAAAAATAAGCGAATTACATTTTTATAATCAATTATTTTTTTAGGTAATTTATCAAATACCAAACATTTGCTGCTTGATGCTTCAGACATTCAAATGTTTGGTTCGTAGATCATTATAAACTGAATACGTTGTTCTTGGCTGCTTGTCAGATAAAGCGAGCAAATACATCACTTTGGACTGTGGAAACTTGTAATGGGGTTTGCTATTTATTTACATTTGAAGAATAAATGGTTAATTGATTCATCGATCATTAGTTAATAATTGTTAGTTGCAGCCCTACTGCAGAGATGTAAATATGTGCAGTTGGCTTGCCTTACCTTTGTGTGGAGTGTTTCTGAAGACCTGTTTCTGAAGACTACTAGCTGTGCTAGTAGTAAATGTTGTTGTATTGTATGTGTTGGCATATGTTTGTTTTCATCTATCTGGTGAAGCAATACTTAATGTGTGGAGCGGGTCAAACTGTCATGTAGTCAATTGTGAATTCTGCCACGTTGTCAGCGATGATTCATACATTTCTCTCCGTCTGTTACAAGACATTTGGTTGGAAAATTAAAACATCAAAATCTCACAACCGACGGACGAATAAATAAAAGAATACATAAATACAACAATAAAAATAAAAAAGTAATAAAAAGTTAGTATTCTTGAAGTAAGTGTTTAAAATAGTCTGGCTGTGGTGAAAGAGACAGTGTTTAGGAAGACGGAGAGCGGCTGGCTGGGTCACTCTGATCTCAGAACACATCTTATCACAGATTGGAGGAGGAGGAGGGGAGGAGAGGAAGAGGAGGAGGAGGAGGAGTAGGAGGAGGAGGAGGAGGAGGAGAGTAGGAGGAGGAGGAGGATAATTATACTGGAAAGAGGGAGAAAAAAAGGGGGAGAAGCAGGGGTTGCTAAAGAGGGAAGGAGGAGAAAGACGAGGAGAATGCAGAAGGAGGAAGAGGAAATGACAGGAAAGGATAAGACAGAGGTTTGTCTTTGTGTGTGTGTGTGTGTGCGCGCGTGCATACGTGCGTGTTTGTCGGTGATAAGGAGGTGGCCTTTGAAGCAGGGCACGGTGAACGCTCTCATCTCTTCACTCTCTCGTCTCTTTTGTTCTTTATTTCCTATTTCTGTTCTCTCTCTCTTTCTCTTTCTCTCTCTCTCTCTGTATCTCCTCCTCCATCTCCTTCTGTCATTCATCTTTCTCACTTCCTGCACATTCAAGTCTGCAGAGCTTTATCAGCGTGACATTTGATGACAGGAACAACACACAGCATTTTGCCACAGCATCCACATTAATACAATTCACTCTCTCTCTATCTCTGTCTCTGTCTCTCTTTCTCTATCTCTGTCTCTCTCTGTCTCTCTCTCTCTCTCTCTCTCTC
>JAOPHQ010003832.1:10000-35356 GCA_030340625.1 Merluccius polli
AGGCACAGTCCAATCACATGCGCCGTTGACCGGGCTGTGCGGGATTGACAGTGCTCTGCCGATGACAAGAATAACAAGCGACTTGCGTGGTTGATTTTGTTGTCTATTTTCTGGAACCATGGCTGGTAGACAGGCGAGCAATTTTATTCTGTATTGTTTGCGTTCTAACCGCCCGCGAGCCTCCTGCGGCTCGCCAAGCTGTAATTTGCAACACGTTCTCATCCCAACTCGTAATATACCGACGGTTTGTCACGCCCCTAGACGTGATACTGACGCAAAATGTACACTCCCGCGTCTGTGTGAAACGATCTGTGTGAAACAATCTCATAAACCCGTTCGCGGTGGTAAGAGACGAGCAGAGTCTACAGCGTCCGCTCGCAGAGCAGAGTCTACAGCGTCCGCAGTCTACTGTGAAACAATTCACTCCACAGGGTTATGGTTAGGGTTAGGGTTATGGTTAGCGTAATCTATCACCGTGACCGGGTTATTATTGGAGTGAATGGACGCTGTAGACTAATTTGTGGCTCGCATGGCATAAATAATAGTCATACTTTGCGGTCACGTGACTACCATGGATACGTATGGAGTCAGAATAGTGTCATAATAGTGTCCGCACGTATATGTATACGCCCACAGGGACGTCGATATTAGGGTTAGACGTTGGCTGTGTTGTGTGTGGAAGCCACTACACAAAAAACATAAGCTTTTGGTTCACAAAAACGTCCGGAGCTAAAGACGGGGTCAAACGGGTTAGAAATCCCTGATCCGAACATCCTGCCTGGCTCACCAGGAACAGACACGGAAATACCAACCCTGTAAAAGTTCTGCTCGGCTTATGGACTTATAATGGACTTATAATAGACTTGTGGGCCCTGTTAAACTATTCTAGAGCAGAGAGGGCAGGAGTCAGTGGAGACTGGGGGGGAGGAGGTGACAGATCAATGGGAGGTAGAAAATGTGGAGCGGGGGAGACGTCAGTCGGGTGGGGAGGCGGTGGGGGGGGCGATGATGGGAGGCTGAGTGGAAGTCAAATTGCCAAAGGTGCAATTTAATGCTCCAGGTATAAATTTTAAGGGCCGACTCCTCAGCGAAGCGTCTCAGCTTTTTCAAAGAGCAGCCGTGTGTGTGTGTGTGTGTGTGTGTGCCAGAGAGTCAATGTACTAGGGCCTCCAGGCAGCTCCGGCCCTCAAGTGGAATAGACCGCAATTTATTTATATTTTTATATTATATTTGTATTCTTTATTGAACTGAATTTGACTGACACTGAAACATGTAAAGGGTTTACAGGGAAGGAAGGAATGCGGGAGACGGGGGAGAGAGGTAGAGAGCGGTAGAGAGAGGTAGAGAAGGAGAGGGAATGGATGGATGATAAAGAGTGAGAGAGATTGACATAGTGATGGCACAATGCAGGTAGAGAGAAAGAGAGAGAGAGAGGGACAGAGACAGAGATAGGAAAAAGGTGAGGAAAAAGAGAGGAACGAGAGAGAAAGAGGGGAGGAAAAAATGACGCTTAGAAAGGAGAGTGAAGGAGAAGGAGTAAAAAGGCGGCGGGCTCCCGGAGCCACGGGGTCAGTAAGTTAAGCGTCTACTGATGGCTTCACCTGGGCTCACCTCCTGGGTGCTGGGGGGTGTTCAGTCGGAGGTCACCCGCGCCAGGCAGACACCTCCGCAGGCTACGGCCTGGCGAGTGATGCGCCCGGTGAGACAGCTGACCTGAATCCCTCGCCAGACGACCTCTGCCCCAAGCTGTAGGGCAAGGCACCTCCCTCCTTCCCTCCCTCCTTCCCTCCCTCACTCCTCTCATCCTTTCTTCTCCCTCCCCTCTTCTAACAAAGTCCGAGTTGTCAGTTCTGCACCAGTTCTTCAGGTCCTTCTGAACTACATGTTCGAGGAATCCGGTAATGAGTTGAAGAGCGATGTTAACTGAGTTACACAGACGCGCGTGTGCCTTGCCCGTGGGTTCCTCCGTTTATACCAGTAATGGAGTACCTGGCAAGAAAGCAATTCTTGTTACTCCCCAGAAACTGACATTTTCATAGTTGAGTGTGAAATTGAAGGATTTCCCTTGTATATCAAATAAAGTATCAAATAAATAAAGTACTAACAATAATAAAAATAATAATACATGATGAGTCATGCTATTGTTTACCAGTGAGCTAACTGTTTAAGCTGTAAAAAAAAAAGACTAGTGTCCAAGGATTTGGATGCTATGCTGTATTTTTTTTACAGCTCACATTTTCACATTAAAAGCCCTCGGTGATGCGCACCTATCAATCGTTTTACGGTGCCACTTCCTGTCTTTAGCCAGGGAATGGGCATGTGTTGGGCAGGTGTTGTCTTCAGGTTGTTGTTTAGACCCAGACGCAGAGGGAGGGAGAGCGAGGGGGGGGGGGGGGGGGGGGGGAGAGGGGGGAGGGAGAGAGAGAGAGATGGAGATGGAGAGAGAGAGAGATATCCCTGGTACTTTTTTCATAGCATGCCTTTTTAGAATTGTAAATGTTATTTTGCGAACACTATTATTTTTCCTTTGTTACATTTTTGAAACTCCTTTGGCAAATTAAATGCTTATTTTCTGTTCTAATATGAAGCTCTTCAAATTGAAATGAGAGAGGGAATTATTTTGTGTGGAAGCGTTCGATATGCAATCAAAACTTAATTTTCATTTCCCACTGTTTTTTATTCATGTATTCCGTTATTTAAAGCAGGTTGTTCAAAGACTTTCTTTTGGCAATTGTATTGCTTTTATTCATTAATATAATACATTATATTTTCCTGTTTATTATTTGAATGCTGAGTGCTTCTTGTGTATTCATGTCCTTCCTGTTGCTGTCTCTTCCCAGATCCTTGTAAACTCCATTACCCAGCCTGCCTTGCAGTACGAGGAGGTGGTGGTGAGCGAGGGGAGTGCCATCCTCAGAGACCTCCTCTTCAGCCCCGACCACCAGCACCTGTACGCCCTCACGGAGAGACAGGTAGGACACACACACACACACACACACACACGTCTGGTACACACACACACACACACACACAACACACACCTGCTGAGTCAGTGAGACTGACTCAACTCTTCGAGTGCACCTCATCACGATATTCCTCATATGTGTCAGCATGCTTCACATGCTGACACACGCGCATACACACACACACACACACACGCACGCACGCGCGCGCGCGAGCACACACACACACACACACACACACACACACACACACACACACACACACAGATGCACGCACCCAAAGAGAGAGATATCAACACACACACACATACACACACAGATAGATATGAACACACACATGCACGCACGCACAAAGACCGATATCAACACACATACACACACACACACACACACACACACACACACACACACACACACACACACACACTCCTTGTCTACATAAACCTTATCGCTGTGGTGTGTATTTCCACTGCAGTGGTGTCCTCAACATTCACTGCTTCTGTGTGTTTCCACTGTCCTGCTGACACAGCAGTCTTTAGCTCCTGGACATCTCCATCTCTCCTTCTCCATTTCTCTCTCCTCTCATTTTCTCCCCTCTCTGCCTTCTCTTTCTTGTACTGTACTTTCTGTCCTCTCTTCATTTATTCTCTCATCTCTTCTTTCTCCCCCCTTCTGTTTCTTGCTCTGTCACTTCCCTTCCTTTCCTCTCCTCATCTCATCTCCTCTTATCTCCCATCTAATGACTGATGGGGAAACTTTCAATGGGTCTCTCTCTCTCTGTCTCTCTCTCTCTCTCTCTCTCTCTCTCTCTCTCTCTCTCTCTCTCTATCTCGCTCTCGTTCTCTCACTCTCTCTATCTCGCTCTCGCTCGCTCTCTCTGTCCCTCTCTCCCTCTGTAGCCACTGTGTCATTTACGAACGATTAGAGCTAATCGACTTCAACGTGTCTGAGAGAGAGGGAGAGAGACATGGAGAGAGAGAGAGGAAGTGAGAGAGACAGAGAGAGAGAGGAACGGCGAGAGACAGAGAGTGATGAAGGGCAAGAGACATTGAAAGAGAGGAAGGGAGAGAGACATAGGGAGAGAGAGGAAGAGGAAGGGAGAGAGACATAGTTACAGACAGGGAGAGGAAGTGGAGGGTAATTGATACAAATGGCGGTGTGTGTGTGTGTGTGTTGATGTGACAGGGAGAGAGTGTGTGTGTGCGTGTGTGTGTGCAGGAGAGAGAGTGTGTGTGTGTGTGTGTGTTGATGTGACAGGGGAAATAAGGGGACTTCGATTAAGGCCATTCAACCAGCACGGCAGAAAGGATGTACTGTACCAGGAGACAAACACAAACACACACACACACACACACACACACACACACACACACACACACACACACACACAGATTTGTAGTTTTGTACCACACGCTAGTTCTGCTTCGGCAGATGCGCCAGCTGTGAGACCTCGTTATTCTCCTCCTCCTCCTCCTCCTCCTCCTCCTCCTCCTCCTCCTCCTCCTCCTCCTCCTCCTCCTCCTCCTCCTCCTCCTTCATCTTCCTTTTGCTCCTCCTCCTCTGAGCATCCCAACCTGTATCTCTCGCTGAATCTCTTCCTTCGGAGGGTAAACACAGTAACCATTTGCATTGAGAGCAGCTTAAAAGTTTTCATCTCTCTGTCTGTTTCTACTTCTACTGTGTTGTGACTTCACTGTGGATTCCTTACCCACACCCCCCCCCCCCCCCCCCCCCCCCCCCCCCCCCCCCCCCCAACACACACACACAGGCGCGCGTGTATCCTTTAATCCCTCGAGACAGCTGTTGCTACGGCGACACTCCGGGCTTCCTAGTGATAGGAAGAACTTGAGAAAGCGCTAATGTGAGTGAGTCTCTATCTGTCTCTCTCTCTCTCTCTCTCTCTCTGTGTCATGTAGATTTCGGTTGACCTACAGTAATCGCTCCTGCTGGGTTGTGTGTAGTTCTCATCAGGTGTGACCTTTAGCGTCCTGCTGCTGAGGTTAATGTTACCTCCATCATGTGTGTGCGTGTGTGTGTGTGTGTGTCATGTGTGCATGCTATCTGGGTGTTTATGTGAGTGTGTGTGTGTGTGTGTGTTTCTGTGTGAGCACTTCTGTACCGGTACACATTGCATCACGTCGTACAACTTTTAATGGTGTCACCAGCAGAATGTGAGGAAGAGGAAGATTGCTCTGTCAAGCTGGGATATGATGCGTCTGAAGTCTGAGGTGAAGAGTTTCTATCAACCAATGAGAGAGGGGGGGAGGGGGGGAGGCGGAGAGGGGGAGAGTGGGTGGAGGGGGAGAGGCCACATAAGGACGTCCTTCCAGAAAAGGAAGGTAGTTGTTATTACTTGTACTAATACTATTTAGTTATTTTAAGAGACACTTTTTATCCAAAGTGATGGATAGGTTATTCAGATACACATCATTAAGGAGCAGGTAGGGGTTGGACAGTACAGAGGCATGTCATTAAGGAGCAGGTAGGGGTTAGACAGTACAGAGACAGGTCATTAAGGAGCAGGTAGGGGTTGGACAGTACAGAGGCATGTCATTAAGGAGCAGGTAGGGGTTAGACAATACAGAGACAGGTCATTAAGGAGCAGGTAGGGGTTAGACAGTGCAGATACATGTCATTAAGGTGCAGGTAGGGGTTAGACAGTACAGAGACAGGTCATTAAGGAGCAGGTAGGGGTTAGACAGTACAGAGACAGATCATTAAGGAGCAGGTAGGGGTTAGACAGTACAGAGACATGCCATTAAGGAGCAGGTATGGGTTAGACAGTACATAGACAGGTCATTAAGGAGCAGGTAGGGGTTAGACAGTACAGAGACAGGTCATTAAGGAGCAGGTAGGGGTTAGCCAGTACAGAGGCAGGTCATTAAGGAACAGGTAGGGGTTAGACAGTACAGAGACAGGTCATTAAGGAGCAGGTAGGGGTTAGACAGTACAGAGACAGGTCATTAAGGAGCAGGTAGGGGTTAGCCAGTACAGAGGCAGGTCATTAAGGAGCAGGTAGGGGTTAGACAGTACAGAGACAGGTCATTAAGAGCAGGTAGGGGTTAGACCAGGCCTGGGGAATCTGTTCCACAAAGGGCCGGTGTGGCTGCAGGTTTTTGTTCAAACCAACCAAGAGCACACAGTTTGACCAATCAGCTCTCTGAAGACTGAGATCAGTTGATTAAATGAGTCAAGTCTGGTGTGCTGCTGCTTGGTTTGAACAAAAACCTGCAGCCACACCGGCCCTTTGTGGAACAGATTCCCCAGGCCTGGGTTAGACAGTACAGAGGCATGTCATTAAGCAGCAGGTAGGGATTAGACAGTACAGAGACAGGTCATTAAGGAGCAGGTAGGGGTTAGCCAGTACGGAGGCAGGTCATTAAGGAGCAGGTAGGGGTTAGATAGTACAGATACAGGTCATTAAGAGCAGGTAGGTGTTAGACAGTACAGAGACAGGTCATTAAGCAGCAGGTAGGGGTAGGGGGCATCTTGCTCTAGGATGCCTACAGGTAGACTGTGGACAGTGGGATCGAATCCAGAACCGTTTGGCTGGTAGAAGCTGGGAGCCACTAGACTATGATGATGAACATTTGTCTATTTTCCTTTCTGGTATAAATGTGGAGAAGAAGAAACACAAGAATGATAGATGACCATTTGTCTATAGAAGTGTGTGCAACATGATACTATTTACCCGTTTGGCTCTGTCTGTCTGTCTGTCTTTCTGACCACCTGCCTCTACGCATGCTTTACTCTCTCCGCCTGTTGGTGCATCTGCTATACCTTTGCTTTCTGACGCTCACACACACTCACACACACACTCACACACACACACACACATACACACACATACAGGTGTGAGAACATAAAAGTGTCTAATTCAGAGAGAGTTTTCCATTGGCTTTATTCAGTGTTTTTCTTACTTCATATATAAGTAAAACTATACCTCTGTAGTTCCCCGAGGTGAAGGCTTAATAACCGTTTGTCTTCAGGTGACATCGGCGAGGTAGATCATCATGTGACCCCATGGTCCATTAGCGGGGAGGTTTGATTAGCTCATCGTGCTAATAGCTACGGCTAAACAGTAGATGAATGGCTCATAAAGTATTGATTTCAGGCTCCTTATAGTCTCTTCCTGAGCATTTCGACTCTCGGTTTATGTGAACATTAAACTGAAGTAACGCCTTGTTCTACCAAGCCAACTGAAAAATAAAGTAAAGTAAACTATGTTAACATGTGTGTTTATTTAAATGTAAATCTCATGAACAATTGATAGTTTAGGCAGTTATATCTGATGAAAAATGTGGCAGGATGATGGCTATGGTGTTTGATGCCCAGGAGACAGGTTTTTGGGTTTAATTCCCCCAATGTCTGCAGTCTACCCTTGAGCAAGATGCCTCCTAACCCCTACCTTGCTCCGTATGGCATTGCTCTGTAAGACGACTCCAGCAGATGCAAAATGGATGATGTCTTTGCCTAGAACTGAATATCTTGCAGAGGAAGTGAAGCTGGGCTCTTTTGAAACTCAAAACAGGATATCAGCCATGAGCCCACAGCAGGCAGGAAGGCGTGTATGGATCTGATCAGGATGTATTGGCTGTATCGAGCCGGTGTGGATCTGATTTGCGATGGCGGCAACACACTGAAGGACGCCCCGACGAGGTTAACGTCACCTGGGGTTACAACGCTATGCCTGCCAGACATGCCAAGGCAAGCGGAAATACCTGTGCCAGAGACGTGCAGAGAATATCGTGGATGTTGTCTTTAACAAGCTAACAAAGGCATATAAATAAAGCATAGAGAAACAACTTCAGAGTTGCCTGGGTAACCAGCAGAACACATACTGCTTCAACTTCTTCAAGTTCAAGTTCAACTTTATTATGATCCCAGAGGGCAATTGTTTCTCAGGCCGAGAGCAACACAGCAATAGACTCCACAAGAACAGTAAGTAGCAGGTTGTAGTCTAGAGTAAAGTGTGTTACAGTAAAGCATTACCACAGCAAAGTGCGAGTGTCTATTTAACAAGCTAATAGCTGTTGGAACAAATTAGTGCTTGCAATTTTGTGGACCTCTGAGTGTAATGGGTGGTCAACAGGAAGGATGGCGTGGGCTTTCTGCAGGGCTTGTCTCTTTAATAATTCGGGCAGACCAGCCTGCCTGACTCTTATAACCTTGCTGCAGTGCTTCACAATCCGGCAAAGAGTTGTGAGACTTGTTACACTTAGGTTTCCGAACCAACAAATCATAGAAAAATACAGACAGACTGAATAAAATATCTGTGAAACATGGTCATGTCTTTCAATGTCTTGCCAACATTGAAAGATCTCCGTCTCCCAAGCCAAACAAGGGTTACATCAGACATCAGTATTTGCGTCAAAGCACAGTTTGCTGTCAATGACAGATCCCAGATACTTTATGTCTCAACATTCTCCACCGCCTGGCACTTGATGATGCTATGTATAGGAGCCAGGGGGTTTTCGTCTCAAATCTCCTTGGCTTTGGTGACATTAAGCCGTAAAAAGGCAGCATCACACCAAGCAACAAAATGATCAACAACTCAGTCTCAGGATACATAACAGGAGAGACAGGACACAGCCCTGTGGAGATCCAGTACAGGACACACCCCTGTGGAGATCCAGTACAGGATGATCAGGTGTGATAGTGATGAAGGTGGAACCTCAAGGTAGAAAGTAAAACATGGCCCCTTTACGTGGAGAGGTCTGGACCTCCCAAGCACCTTCCTCAGGAGTGGTCTGTGGTCAGAATAGTCTAGTGGTTGGGATGCTCCAACTCTGAATGTCCATGTCCTGCCTGTAGGCATCCTTGAGCAAGATGCCCCCTGACCTCTACCTGCTCCTTCATGACCTATCTCTTAAGAAATCAAGTCGGTCAAGGACCTATATCTGAAGTCACTGTAAGTCTCACTGTGGATACACACCCTGGTGTCTCTGACTGACTCTGCTAAATTACTAAATAGTGAATGTTATCTGTATCGGGCATGAGGGCCAGCGGGGAGGAGCAGACCCCCCGGCGGTGTAGGCTCTTGATACTATGTGTGGGTCTTTTCCTAAAGACCCCATGTGTGAGCTGTGTGTGTCCTTCCGTGCCAGTGAGAGCATGTGGGTTATAATACACCAGAGAGATGGACAAAGGCTCAACGATGGAGGTGGTGGTGGTGGGGCCTCCCTTGTCTACCTGGTGCCCATTTGATTTTACAAACGCCGACATATGTCAGTCGAGCGTGTTGTGGCAGCGTGGCAGGATGAAGTTACACGCAGATGACATGTCGGCTTTGATGTCATGTGACAAAGAGCTACTCTGCCACACCCTGACCTGTGTCTCTCTCTGTAAGACGAGCTGTCACACACTCACAAAGCCCCGCGCCATTATCACCACATACAGCAGTTGTCTGCCTATTGTCTCCCTGTCTGTCTTGCCGATTCTGCGGACAGATGACCCTACAAGGGGGGTGAGAGAGAGAGAGAGAGAAAGAGAGAGAGTTTAGTTTCATGTCCCTATTAGTGATCTCAATCAGTGTCCCTGTATCGCCTCTGGATATGAAACTCACCAAGGAGAGCCTGCCTTTGTGTGGCTATTGTTGGCATTTACCTATTACCTGGCTGAGGGGAGGGAGGGAGGGAGGGAGGGAGGGAGGGGAGGGCGGGAGGGGAGGGCGTGAGAGGGGAGGGGACAGGCCGAAGCAAACGATCACAGAGGGGATAATTATAGACGGGTGAGGTGATAATGGGATTGTGTGTGTGTGTGTGTGTGTGTGTGTGTGTGTTTAATCTGTATTTCTCAGCAAGGTGTGTGTTAGGCTGTGTGTTAATGTGTGTGTTTCAGCTATATTCATCAGTCACATCAGATGTATTTTGGTGTGTGTGTGTGTGTGTGTGTGTGATGTATGTCTTCATTTGCAGTGTTTTCTGCGAGTCCGGCCTGATTCAAGACAGATGAGGAATGGAGAGCGAGAGATTTATGATGAAATGATACAAAAACAAGGAGATTAATGATGACATCATACAGAAAGGAATAAAATACGTTGAGAAAGTTAGTCCTCAGAAATGAGTCTGTCGCACCGAGCCCAACTGTGTGTGTGTGTGGTTATGTGCGCGCTTGTGTGTGTGCATGAGTGCTTGCGTCTAAGTCTTTGTGTGTGTGTGTGTGTGTCTGTCTGTGTGTGCGTGCGTGTATTTGCGTGCATGCGTGTGTGTGTGTGTGTGCGCATGTGTCTGTGTGTGTTGTAACCCGAGGCATGAGGGGAGGGGCTGGACAGTGGGGGTGTTCAGCCCATCTTCATACACACACACAATTACTGTCCGCATCACAGCGGGGGGCGCGGCCGGGACCCCCATTACCTGCAGCCAGGCAATATCACACACAATTACGTGCGTGTGTGTGTGTGCGTGTGTCTGTATACAGAAAGATTCTTGCACACCCCTCTGTATAGATGGAGAAGGACGGAGGGACATTTATTTATTTTATTGTATTTATTTTTTGCTCTTCTCTCTGAGGGGAGGGGAGGGGAGGCAAAGGGAGGGGAGGGGAGGGGAGGCGAAGGGAGGGGAGGGGAGGGGAGGCGAAGGGAGGGGAGGGGAGGGAGGCTTGTCATTATGTTTCTCATTCCTGCCTTCCTCTCTCCTCTCTTTCCTTCCTTCTCTCCCTTCAACCTCCTCCATCTCCGTCATCACTCGTTCCCTCTCTCCCTCCTTATGTCACCCTTCCACCTCCCTCCCTCTCTCTCCTTCCGTCCCTCTCCTTCTCTCTCTCCCTCCTTCCTTCTCTCCCCCTCCTTTCTTATCTTCCTTCCCTCTTCTCTGTCCTCCCTTCCTTGTTTTCTCCTGTCTTCATACAGATGCTTTGATTCATTCATAGATAAATAGGCAGACACACACACACACACACACACACACACTGCAATCTGATTGCTAGCAGCCACCACTACCAGTGATTACAGCTATTTGCTGCTATTGTGTGTGTGTGTGTGTGTGTGGGTGTGTGTGTGCGTGTGCGCGCGTGTGTGTGTGTGCATGTGCGCGTGTATATACGAGGCGGTCGCTACGGTAATGGAAGCATTATAATAGCTATCTCCCACAGCTGTTATCTCTGCTATGCATCTGACATTTGTGTGTCGCTGGCGAGGGCTTCTCATGCTCCAGGAAGGGATGTGAGGTATCTTATGACACGCATTTATAGACAAGAGATGCAATACTGATAGGGAAAAAAAAGGAATGAAGAATATTAGCGAACCGGACAGGGCAGGGACCGGGTCGTGTCCCAGGCGGAAAAATCCTAATCCCTACCTGCTCATTAATGATATCGATCTGGAGTCACTGTAAGTCGCTTTGAATAAAAGTGTCTGCGAAATGGCAAAATCAAAGTAGAGTATCCAGTGACGATACACCCCACTAGAAGACCGTAGTACAGTTGTAGTAACTGAAGGAGAACGAGGATTGCATGGGACATACAGAATGACCCCGATGCTGTGTTACTAACCCCTTTAGACTAATCTAACTGTGGGCTTTAGACGTGATGGCTGCTAGCAATGGCCGGTAACGCATGTCACCTGCGCTGCCTGTGAGCCGCCAGGGGTAGAGAAGCTCTGTGTCTCTGGACACTTCTAGCTCTGTAGCAATAGACTTCTCTCTCTCTCCCTCCTCGTGGCTTACCTCACACGCCCTCTGTCTCCACAAAGTTATTGATGCCGTTTTTCACCTGAGCGAGGCCACTGTGTGTGTGTGTGTGTGTGTGTGTGTGTGTGTGTCGATGCAGGGTGTGTGTGTGTGTGTGTGTGTGTCGATGCAGGGTGTTTGTGTGTGTGTGTGTCCGTTCAGGGTGTGTGTTTGTGTGTTTGTTTGTGTGTGTGTGTGAGACGTGTTGCTACACACCAGCACCCTAGAAACCTTGGCGGAGAAACCCAAAAGCATGTGCACATAGTGTGTGTGTTTTGCTGTGTATGTGTTTTAGTGTGACTGTGCGTGTGCCTGAGGCTGCCTCTTGTCTGCCAAACAGTCTGTCTGTCCGTCTGTCACCTAGACACACAACTCAGCAGTGCACGCGTGATCACATGCATGTGTACATGCACCAGACAGCCTGTGCGTGTGCGTGTGTGTGTGTCTGTGTGTGTTTCTCTGATAAGCGTCCCAGATGCTGGCTGTCACGGCGCTGGGCGGCGGTGCGTTGCTTGCAAGGTAATTCCTGTCGTCTGCACTTAGCTCTCCGAAGGTTGTTCTGCTCCCAGGTCATTTAATACGTCGCCCAGGAACGAAGCTGGGATGTCCTTGGTGTTCATTACACACGATGCCTGAGCAAGATAGAGCGAGGATGAGAGATGAAAACTGTGACCTTTATATATTCCTGTGGGGATAACGTTAGCCGGTGGAAGATGGCAGGCCGAGACGGATATCACACGTATCACCCTGCTGATAACGTGTCCAGGTTCTTTTAGATATCACATGTAGTCACATTTCACACGGACCAACCGTGGTGCAGTACAGTAGCCCACGCAGGATCACAGTACGTTTATATCACATTTATAACTAACCTGGCCACGCAGGGCCAGCCTAAATCTGGCGAGCTCACCTCCACATTCGTCTTGAACCAGCTAGCCTAGCCTAGCCTCCGAACAAATTTCAGTCGGCCAATCAGTAAGCGATGCAGACGATGAGGACACTGGCCGGCGATGAGGACACTTGGAGATTTCTTAATTCATATAATCATATTTACGCTGCTTTGGAATTAGTTTCTACCTCAATGGAAATGCGGTAACTTTCGTTTATGATGTTCACTTCGGAAACACGGCACTTCAATCGATGCCATCAGGATCGTGGGATCCGATCGGCCGAAGCTAATCCGCAGGCCGACGCCAGGCTTTCCACACCTAATGAGTGAAGCGGATGTGGGCAGTGCAGTGCGGTACAGATATCACATGAACAATCCCTGGCACAGTCCTTTACACGGACAGTCAGATGAATGAGAGCGGACATTTCTCACCTTAATTCCTTTCCCTGCGTTTCTGTTCACCCCAGAAAACCGGCGTTTCACCGCCTGATTGAAGAAGTAAATCTCTGAAATGTCATGGTGGGGAAAACGGTGGAATCACCAAGGGCTTAGGGGTAGGCGTACTCCCTCCGCCCCGGGTGAATGAATGAATGGATTGATGGACATTGACTTTGGATTTACGATCAATCTCGCTCTCGCCTGCAGAAGAGTCTCTTGTCTTCGCCGAAAACGCTTCAGTTCCATGTGCGGCAGGAGGACGTTCTTCATGTGCTGCATGTGTTCTGGGATACGAGGTGTAAACATGCTTTATGGGGAGTTTTGAATCGGCGGCGGCGTACAGACGGTGGAGGGCTGTTATCGGTGGTGATATAAACACATGCTGTTAAACTGGTGGTGCTCTGCTGGAGAAACTCTCCCTAGAGCAGCGATCCCAGACCTGGGTACGCGTCCCCTCGGGGAGACGTGAGCAGGCTCCGGGCGGGTTTGTAATACTGCTTTGTAATGCCTACAAAACAAAAATGATGACGTCAACATTAATATGTGTTGTATTTGTTAAATATGATATGTTTTCCTAGAAATAGAAGTACACCTCAGCTCTAATGTATCCGGCACATACAGTATCGTGTTCACAGCTTCCTGTCCTGTCGGTTATAGTCAACATGCCTGCAGTATATATCTCAGTGTGTGTGTGTGTGTGTGTGTTTGTGTGTTTGTGCAGTATCAATGTCCGATTGTGTGTGTGTGTGTGTGTGTGGTTGAATGTGTGGCATCGGATATTTACTATGTGTGTGTAGCGTTTGATATTGACTGGGTGGGTTTATGTGTGTTCCTATTGACTTTGTGTGTGTGTGTTTGTGTGTGGTTTATATTGACTATAGGTCTATGTGTGTTTCCCTTTTTAATATTGACTTTATGTATATGTGTGTGTTTTATATTCACTATATGTTTACATGTGTTTCCTGCAGGTGAGCCGTGTGGCGGTGGAGAGCTGTGAGCAGTACTCCTCCTGTGGGGAGTGTCTGGGGTCCGGGGACCCCCACTGTGGCTGGTGTGTCCTGCACAGCATGTGAGTACCGCTCTGGACCCCACAGTCTATGGTCCCCGCAATGTATAGTCCCCGCAATGTATAGTCCCCGCAATGTATAGTCCCCGCAATGTATGGTCCCCACAATGTATAGTCCCCACAATGTATAGTCCCCACAATGTATAGTCCCCACAATGTATGGTCCCCACAATGTATAGTCCCCACAATGCATGGTCCCCACAATGTATAGTCCCCACAATGTATAGTCCCCACAATGTATGGTCCCCACAATGTATAGTCCCCACAATGCATGGTCCCCACAATGTATAGTCCCCACAATGTATAGTCCCCACAATGTATAGTCCCCACAATGTATAGAGCCCCCATGTATCAGAATCAAAATCAGAATGAGATTTATTGCCAGATAAATGTTCACTTACAAGGAATTTGCCTTGGTGTGGATGGTGCATTCAATAAACAGGAACTATCAGGAACATAAATATTACAATTTAAAAAACTATGTAACTATTGTGGACAAATATGTACAATGTGGGCAATATGGGGATGTGCAAAGTTCACAGTATATCTATATAATATGTGCGTGGTCAAGTATAACAGTCCAGGATGTGCATTAATGTAACATGTAGTGTTACTATGGGTGTGTGTGTGTGTGTGTGTGTGTGTGTGTGTGTGTGTGTGTGTGTGTGTGTGTGTGTGTGTGTGTGTGTGTGTGTGTGTGGAGGGGTTAAGAGTCCGTGTCAGCGGGGGTCCCGGGCCTTGTTGATGAGGCCCACTGCAGTCGGGAAGAAACTGTTTTTGTGGCGTGAGGTTTTGGTCCTGATGGACCTCAGCCTCTTGCCAGAGGGGAGTGATTCGAAGAGTTTGTGTCCGGGGTGGGAGGGGTCAGCTACAATCTTCCCTGCCCGCCTCAGGGTCCTGGAGGCATGCAGGTCCTGGAGGGACGGCAGATTGCAGCCAATCACCCTCTCAGCAGAGCGAATGATACGCTGCAGTCTGCCCTTGTCCTGTCCTTGGCGGTGGCAGCAGCGTACCAGATGGTGATGGAGGAGGTGAGGATGGACTCAAGATGGCGGTGTAGAAGTGCACCATCATTGTCTTTGGCAGGTTGAATTTCTTCAGCTGCCGCAGGAAGTACATCCTCTGCTGGGCTTTCTTGTTGAGGGAGCTGATGTTCAGCTCCCACTTGAGCTCCTGGGAGATGATGGAGCCCAGGAAGAGGAAGGACTCCACAGTGTTGACTGGGGAGTCACCCAGGGTGATGGGGGCTGGTTGGGCTGCGTTCTTCCGGAAAACCACAAACATCTCCGCTGTCTTTAGAGCGTTTAGCTCCAAGTTGTTGTGACTGCACCGGGTCGCCAGATGGTCAATCTCCCACCTGTAAGCGGACTCATCCCCACCGATGAGGGCGGTGAAGAACTGAAGAACATAGCCTTGTGTGGAACCGGTGCTTATGGTTCGAGAGTCAGAGACGTGTTTCCCCAGCGTCAGGCACATGCAGGTGGGAGAGCTTGTCCTGCAAGAGCCGGGATGACGGTGTTAAAGGCAGAGCTGAAACCCACAAACAGGATCCTGGCGTAGGTTCCTGAGGAGTCCAGGTGCTGGAGGATGGAATGAAGGACCATGTTGACTGTGGCTCTGTAGGCGAACTGCAGGGGGTCCAGAAGTGGGTCGGTGAGGGTTTTGAGGTGTGACAGAACAAGGCACTCAAAAAGACTTCATACCCACAGAGGCCAGGGCGCCTCTCCCTTTTGCAACCTGAGCTGCCTGAGTTTGTCTGTGAACCAGGGTCGTTGTTGTAACTCACCCTGGTGCGTGATGGTACACAGTCCTCATAGAAGCTGATGTGTGACGTCACAGCCTCTGTGTACTCATCCAGACTGTTGGTATTAGCCCTGAAAACATCCCAGTCTGTACAGTCCAAGCACGCCTAAGGATCCTCCATGGCTTCACTGGTCCTCTCATTTGATACCCTCACAACAGGTTTAGAAAGTTTTAGTCTCTGCCTGTATGAGAGAATCAGGTGGACCATGACGTGGTCAAAGTGTCCCAGTGCAGTGCGGGGGACGGCATGATGGGCACCGCTGACTGTAGTGTACCAGTGATCTAACATGTTCCCCTCTCTGGTCAGGCATTTAATAAACTATCGGTGTTTGGGGAGTTTGTGGCTGAGATTACCTTTTGTTAAGGTTGCCAAGGGCAATAACTAAGGAGTCCGGGTTTGTCTGCTCCACACACAGTATCTGGTCGACAAGCGTGTGCTGTGCCTCCTGCATGTTGGCCTGCGGTGGGATGTAAACACTGACCGGTATGAATGAAGCGAACTCATGGGGGGAGGAGAAGGGTTTGCACCAACGTTGCACCAACCACTGTTAGTATAAAAACAGATTCCTCCACCTTTCAATCTGCCAGCTGCAGCGCAGAGTCCGGCATCGATCCACAAAGCCACGTCTCCATGAAGCACGAGATGGAAGATGTAGAGAAGTCTCTGTTTTTCCCCACCAGTAGTTGAACTTTGTCTAGTTTGTAGCACAGGGATATTATTTAAGAAATATCCCCGGTATCGATAGAAATATCCCCGATAGCGGTACAAATATAGACCAACGGCCACACAGGCTCGTTTTCCTCGCCTCCTTCCTCGCCTCCGTCACCTTCGCCCACTGTGTGGGCGAAGGTGAGCGCACCTTTGACCACAATGTCCAGTAAAACCACGGATGATAAGAGAAAAGCAGGAATTAAATACGTGGAGTTGTATTCCTGATGTTTACGATCTCATCTCTAGTGAAAGAGCCTCGGGTACCGCAGCAGAAAACTAAGTTAACGACAAACACAAAACAAAACAATGTACACCAGCACACCGAGGGGGCCGTCAGCGGCACCATCTTCCCAGCCCTACTTTAGTCTCTAGTCCTCATAATCCCCATTTTTCTCTCTCTCTCTGTCTCTCTCTCTGTCTCTCTCTCTCTCTCTCTCTCTCTCTCTCTCTCTCTCTCTCTCTCTCTCTCTAGATGTTCGAGGAAGGATGTGTGTGAGCGGGCGGACGAGCCCCAGAGGTTCACCACACGCGTGGAGCAGTGTGTGCGTCTCCGTGTCCAGCCAGACAGCGTTTCCGTGACGATGTCCCAAGTACCGGTATGCTCGCCAACATTCAAAATTGCTTTATTCGCAATTACATTTACATTAACATTGTAAGTGTAAAAAATGTTGGTATGTAAAAAAACACAACTGATTACAACTCAATTAACTTTATTGGCATGAGACATACATTTGCATTGCCAAAGTACACAAAAATAAGATGCAAAAACAGTAAGAAGAAAGGTATGCAGTACAATGCTCATCTGATAAAATACAGTGAAAACATATTCAAGTAAGACGAAGAAATTACAGGAAAGTGTAAAGATTGTATTTCATAAACATAATGATATGTTTTAGCATAAAGTTCAGCGATAAATTACGGTCGTAACAAAAACTAGTGCAAAAATGCCAAAATCGAATGCAAAATCCCCAACCTCTCTCTCTCTCTCTCTCTCTGTCTCTCTCTCTCTGTATGTCCGAACCTCTCTCCACCAGCTGGAGCTGCAGGCCCAGAACGTCCCCAGCCTGTCTGCCGGGGTCAACTGCTCCTTCGAGGATTTCGTGGAGACGGAGGCTCGTATCTACGGCGGCCGCATCTTCTGCCTGTCGCCTAGCAACAAGGAGGTGGCCCCCATCACACAGGACCAGGGTGAGGTCATAGAACAAAACACCTAGAAACACTAATCACCATCCACAGTTTTGTTATGTTTGGTAACTATTTCATTTTTTTAAACTGCACCAGATTACATGTATTTGTACTTTTGGGACACGCAGCTGTTCAGCTTGAAATGGTTAGCTTCATAAATTAGCCCTCACAGTTAAAACCAATGAGCAGGCTGTTGGCCTGGTGTTCCTTCTGGTTTAATAGTAACCACTAAACTAAAGCAGCAGACTTTTCTCATTCCTTCATTGCTGTTTCGGGATAAAGGGAAAGTGGGAAAGTTGGCCTGACAGAGTTTGTGTTCCTAGGTGACCAGCGGGTCATCAAGCTCTACATCAAGTCCAGGGAGACCGGCAAGAAGTTCGCCAGCGTGGACTTTGTCTTCTACAACTGCAGCGTGCACCACTCGTAAGTTTGCACCTTTTCCCATTCCTTGTTTCCTTTCCTCGATTCCTTCTTCCTGTTTTCTTCCAAGCTTCCTTACTACCTTTCCCCATTCCCTTATTTGTTTCACGTTCCTTATCTCCTTTTCTCATTTCCTTCCTCCTCTCTTCTCCTAGCCTTTCCCCGCCCTCATTCACTCACTGGTTGAGGTGTGGGTGGCCGCAGCACCCTGGGCCTGCCTCCGCATATATCTGCACACTAATGAGCTGTTAATTAGCATACTAATGCATTATTAATTATAATGTGTGTGGCGGCGGCCATAGTGGAGAGGGCTTGAAAATAGCTTTCACCTGGACCCCACTCCGCGGTTATTTCTGAGTGTGTGTGTGTGTGTGTGTGTGTGTGTGTGTGTGTGTGTGTCTAGACGTGGCCATGATGTCACAGACATGTCATGAAGTGCACTCACGGAGTAAAAGGACATTCAAAGCTAGACAAAAACAGACACATGCTACTTTAGTTCACGCACACGTGCACACGCATTCACACATTTTCACTACATGCATGTCTAGACCCAAACGCCCACACACACACGCACACACCCACACACACTCACTCACCCACTCACTCACACACCCACACACCCACACTGGCATAGAGCATAGCCATAACAGGCTAGATTAGCCTTGGCAGGCTAGATTAGCCTGCAGGCTATTTCCCTGCACTGGTACAATATTAGGAATTAGCATGAGAAAGGAGGGATGGAGCCTTTTAATTGAGAGAGTAGGAGGAGGAATAATACATGTTTAAACAGAAGAGCAGACGGAGAGCGAGAGAGAGACCGAGAGAGACAGAGAGAGAGAGAGAGGGAGAGGGAGAGGGAGTGAGAGTGAGAGTTGTGGTGCATGATAATATATCTCCATCTTTAACCTCTGTGCTTCGGAGGCGATGATGTCTGGTACAGGTAGACGTCCCAGAAGTTAGACTTTTAAGAAAGACTATTAAGAAATACACCGTGTAACTGAAGAGTGCAATTGATTGTTACTAAGCTGGATTTCATCCCTTGTCTTTTTTTATCGTGCTCTATTTCCCTTAAATGTTCCCCGTCTGTTTGGACATGCTCGATTCTACAGTGTTGTAACCTTGTACTTGTACTGGTGTGCTATCTTGGTCAGGTCTCCCTGGAAAATAAGATTTTAATCTCAAGGGACTTCCTGGTTAAGTAAAGGTTGCACAAAAAATAAAAATGTAATTGCATCTCCGCCACATATCTATTCATGTTATTACATTATGTATTTATATATGCAGCAATACTCTGTCTGTCTGTCGGACAGGACAGGACAAGTTCTTTAGGTCCTTTAGGTGTGGGCCGGATTTAATTAAATGGTGGGGTCTCGACCCCCAGACACTTGGCACCCGTATCGCCGCTGGACGCGGACACGACAGCAGCGATAACATGTTGTATTGAGCAGCTGATCAAAGACAAGACGTAGCTTCCTTATTCTGCCCCCGCCGCAGAGATGAAGACGGCCCCTTGGTGGCTGCTTATCGGAGGGGCCTGTGCGTCATTACTTGAAGATGAATGCCTTTTTCTGACCAGATGCTGTGGATAGCACCGGCCTGGTCAGGTATAGGAGATGAACAGGCTGGGGAGGGGATGGAGAGGATAGCCACCGGCCTGGTCAGGTAGGAGATGAACAGGCTGGGGAGGGGATGGAGAGGATAGCCACCGGCCTGGTCAGGTAGGAGCTGAACAGGCTGAGGTAGGGGACGGAGAGGGATGGGCGGTGGTGTGAAGATGTTCACACATTATCCAGTCACTCATTCATTATCCTCCCTTTTGTTATCTATCCATTCCATATCTGTCCATTATCCACCATTCATTCATTATCTTGTAAGCCTATTTATTATCTTGTCATCCATCCGTTATCACTTCATCCATTATTTATATCTTTATGTTCTCCTCTCACACGCTCGCACACACACACACACACACACACACACACACACACACACACACACACACACACACACACTACACTACACCTACACAATATAAAGCAAGGGTAAAATAACCCAAAGTCATTTAGGTTAGTATGACCTTGTGTGTCGTTTCCTAAGTCCTCATCCCTGGTGTTGGTATTGTATATATAATAGAACTGATGTTTTTATCAGTATGGCGTGTGTATGAGAAGGCTTCAGTGTGTATGAGGTCCCTCTGCCAGGTGTGGTTCAACAGCAGGGGGCATATCGACTGTTCTGCAGCAGTGAAGTCGGCGGTGTGTAGCGAGTAGACCAGCTAATCCATGCTCTGCTGTAGGATACACAGCTGGCTCAGGGATTACTGGGGAATCAACACCTGCCCAGAGCTTATACTGTTGTGTGTGTGTGTGTGTGTGTGTGCGTGTGCGTGCGTGCGTGTGTGCGTGCATGTGCGCGCGCTCACGTGTGTGTGTTTTATGTCCATATGTGTGTGTGTGTGGTCCCTGTGTGAACGTTTGCTTGATGTGTGTATATGTGTTTTATGTCCCTGTGTGTGTGTGTTTCATGTTCCTGTGTGTGTGTGTGTGTGTGTGTGCGTACGAGTGTGCGTGGAAAGGAGGCGGTGGACAGACACGCACCAATGTGCACCGAGATGTGCAGGCGTGAAAAACACACACACACACACACGTCCTGCGCGTGTGTGCGCCTCTCGCCAGGGAAAGTCGACAGTGCTGGAGGTTAATGGCGAGACAGCACTAGCTTAGCACCGTACCAGCTGACGTCACACTGTTGGCATAACCCCCCCACATCTAGCATAGTGCCCCCGCCCCGCCCCTCTCCCTCCCTGGGAATCCACTGCCATCGATTCTCCAGCCAAGCCCTCAGCCCTGCTCCTCGTGTCACACCCACATCTCCGTGACGGAGATAAAGCGGACGTTCAACTGCCTCTTAATCCCAAGATTACGGCAGATGGATGGACGCTGATTAGCTGGTGAACTGGAAGTCCAGCTCCACTCCCGCCTCCTTCCTGGGGTGCAGGATATTCTGGGAGTTCCTGGTGCTATCCCCTGATGTCCAGTCTACCTGTAGGCGTCCTAGAGCGAGATGACCCCTGACCCCTACCCGCTCCTTAATGCCCTGTCTATGTACTGTCTAACCCCTACCTGCTCCTTAATGACCTGTCTCTGTACTGTCTAACCCCTACCTGCTCCTTGATTACCTGTATCTGTACTGTCTAACCCTGCCTGCTCCTTAATGACCTGTCTGTACTGTCTAACCCCTATCTGCTCCTTAATGGCCTGTCTCTGTACTGTCTAACCCCTACCTGCTCCTTGATGACCTGTCTCTGTACTGTCTAACCCCTACCTGCTCCTTAATGACCTGTCTCTGTACTGTCTAACCCCTATCTGCTCCTTAATGACCTGTCTCTGTACTGTCTAACCCCTATCTGCTCCTTAATGACCTGTCTCTGTACTGTCTCTGCCCTACCTGCTGCTTAATGACCTGTCTCTGTACTGTCTAACCCCTACCTGCTGCTTAATGACCTGTCTCTGTACTGTCTAACCCCTACCTGCTGCTTAATGACATGGAGCTAAACAAATATTCACTGGATCACTTTGGATAAAAGCATCTGCTAAAAGGCTAAATAGTATTAAATACTAGTATTTACATCTTAACCCTCTCCCAAAGGTACAGTGTGAAAAGTACTCGGTACTTCAACACACTCTTGCACCTGAGGTGCTTGGGTCCACTATGAATTGTGGGTAAAACATGACACGTCAAGGTGTTGCACCTGTGTGGGTTCTAAGCATGTCAATACGTTGATCACAGTCTGGTTTTGTGGTCATTGTGTTCAATGTCAGGCAAGGCGAGCCATCTTGTCGCTTCAGCACCATCTTGTTCTGAAGGGGAAACCAAGACTGTGTCTTCCCATGGATTTGAGGATTTTCCTTTGCCCTTTGAAGGCTTAGGTCTCCTGTGGGCCTGTAAAGCCCTAAGAGACTAACTGTGATTATGGGATATATACATAAAATTGACTTCTCTTCTCCAGTATGATTTGCAAAATGTAATTTCCTGCCCCTACCGGATTGGTCGGGCTTGAACCAATCACATGACTGATTCAGTCTTGCTAAAGTGAAACACAACGCTAAACTACGCAGCATACGCTAGACTATTATTAGAATAAATATATGAAGGCTGTAGGTTTGGCCCCTGTGGTCCAATCATCCACTCGCCGCCACAGATCCAGGAGTAATTTAATATCTTAACATCCGTCTCTCGGGTATCTTTCAATATTCAATATTCAACCACACCAAATTAGATTTGGAATAACTTCATTACAGTGCCCGCTACAACAGTGTTTTGTTACAGGAAGCCAGAGTTGTATCATCATCGCTATAGTATGAACTGTTGAGTTAGCTCAGCAGCTTAGCTGAACGGCTAGGGCTAGCCTAGCACAGGGCTAAGCACTAATCCTAATCGGATTACACCCACTGGGAGAGCTAGCGGGGGACGCCCAGCCAAAGAGCCTTTTGTCTCTGTGTGGCGGTGGTCAGGAGAGGTCAGGGGGAGTCAGAAGTGGATTAGATTACAACACATTTAATTGGCTGAGCTGACTTTGAAGCAGGTTCATCGGGAAAGCGTTAAATGGATGGAAGGAAGTTGTTAGGAACGTTTAACATAAGAACATGGAACATAAGAACGTGGAACATAACAACATGGAACACGGAACCCAACAACATGGGACATGAGACAGGGAATATGAGAACATTTGAACATGAGATCATGCTAAAGTCATAGCCGATTCCTCCACGGGGTAATAAAATGGTTGTAAGCACTCTGAGCTCTTGTGAGTCCGTTCTCCACATTAACGAGATCATGATCTAATCGTACATGAAGGCGAGTGCAAATACCTACCAGTCACATGACTCTAGTGACTGTTTATTAGGAAGAGGGGCGATACATGTTTTTCTTCTGCTGTTATTTTAACATGTGGCTTTTTCTCTTTCTCTCCATCTCTATGTCTGACTCTTTCTCTAAAAAAAAAAAAGAATTTAGAATACACACATATATATATATATATATATATATATATATATATATATATATATATATATATCTCAAACTGTGAACAAAATGAGAATTTAAAAAACCCAGCAAGGACTAGAATACATATATATATATATATATATATATATATATATATATATATATATATATATATATATATATATATATATATATATATATATATATATATATGTATTCTAGTCCTTGCTGGGTTTTTTAAATTCTCATTTTGTTCACAGTTTGAGTGAACAATTAACACTTGTTTTATAACTAACCCTCCAAATGATTCAATATATAAAAGATTAATTAAAATGATCTCTACCCCCCCCCCCCCCCCCCCTCTCTATCCCTCCCTCCCTCTCTCGTTCTCCATCTCCCGCTCTCCCTCCCCCTCTCCCCCCTCCCTCCAGGTGTTTGTCCTGTGTGAACGGGGACTTCCCGTGTCACTGGT
Source organism: Merluccius polli (assembly GCA_030340625.1). Classification (NCBI taxonomy): domain Eukaryota; kingdom Metazoa; phylum Chordata; class Actinopteri; order Gadiformes; family Merlucciidae; genus Merluccius; species Merluccius polli. Next base: position 33,625 of record JAOPHQ010003832.1, read on the forward strand.
GTAAATACCGCCACATGTGCACGCAGGACGCCAGCGACTGCTCGTTCCAGGAGGGCCGGGTGAACACGTCTGAGGTGACGCTTTACGACTAATACACACATGCACGGGAAAATACACACACACACACACACACACACACACACACACGGACGGACCACAGATAACACATACAAACATACACACATAAACACACATTCACACACATTCCAACACGAGCGCAATATATACAAATACAAACACGCACACCACTGTTATATACTCTATGTACAAAACTGTTTAGACACACAAGCATACACGTCTACAAAACACACACACACACACACGGAGAGTATCAGAATAAACTCAGACTACCTTGCTTTACCTTATCTCCATAGACATGTAACACCTTCACTCTGTCTCTCTATCCAGGGCCTGGCAGCCATATGTATGTTCTGAACATAAGCTTTGTGAAATCAATTATAGAGACTGGCCTTTATCTCTCTCTCTCTCTCTCTCTCTCTCTCTCTCTCTCTCTCTCTCGCTCCATCTTAATTCCCCCCATGCTCTCTCTAACGGCTGTGTTTTGGTGTGTGTATTCTTGTTTCTGGTGTGTGTTTGTGTGTCTGTCAGGAAGTAAATAAGATAATCACTTGGCACTACTTTCAAAACTATTCCATTGTTTATTCCTAAAGTCATCTTATCATCTTGTTTTTTCCTTTGTTAAATCCTCTGCTGCTGTTTTACTGTGTGTTATGGTGCATGCTACCATGGCTACCAAGATAAGTTTTGCACACACACATGTACTGTATCTTTTGAGTCACGCGGGTCACATTCTATTTTCACAATCACTATTTTCAGACACATCTTTATTAGCGACGTCCTAGTCGACGACGGAGACAGAGAGTGGGTTTGTGATACATTAATCGCATTTTCTCCTTCGTCTTCTTTCTTCTCTCAATTCAATTGTATGTAGCGGGCTTTATTGGCCTGGGATACACAAAACAAGATTTAAAATAGTCAAAAATTACATTACCCTAACAATCTCAAATGGTATCTGTAGTGAAAAGTACTTGAGTTAGACTGCATAAAAGCGTCGTCTCTCTCTATCTCCAACGCCTTATCCTCGTCGGGTGTCTCCCACCTTACATGTCTTCCTACCGCCATGTTCACCGACAGCGATGTTTCCAGAGGGTGGCACCAGACCGTAACGGACATATGCTCTGCACATCAGTACAGACCACATATAGTTCCCAAATACTTATTTTGCTGCATGTTAGTAAGGCTGGCACTTGGACCGATACAAATGAATGGGACCATTTTTTACCTGAATTATAATTCCCGACCTCTTCCTACCTCTAAAACATTATATATATATATGTTTACGTGTATGCAGAAATATTTGTTAAAAACCAGGACACACTGTGTGTACACACAGAGTGCTGTTTACCTGGTAGTATTCACATCTCCGGCCGCGTATAACCATGTAAACAAAGTCTGTGTTCATAAACAACCTGCGTTAATGTGTTTCCGAATCGCCGTGGAAACAGATAAACAAAGAGGAGCATCGAGGGGCGGCTGTGCGGAAAATTACCAGGTCTCCCCTGTCGAGAGGGAGAGGGAGAGGAGAGGGAGAGAGAGAGGGAGAGGGAGAGGGGGAGAGAGAGAGAGAGAGAGAGAGAGAGAGAGAGAGGGAGAGGGAGAGAGCGAGAGAGGGAGAGAGAGAGAGAGAGAGAGAGAGGGAGAGGGAGAGAGG
>JAOPHQ010003833.1:0-48443 GCA_030340625.1 Merluccius polli
TGGTGCGAGATGGACTTCATGTCAGAACACCGCTTGTGATGCGTTTGTCCTCTGAGTGGGGGCGCCACTGCCTAACCCACAGAGGTCCTGTCCTCAGATGTCCTCGTGAGGCCTACTGACCTGTGGAGTGTGTGAGTGACACCCATGTCCTCACATGATGGCATACACACAAACATGTGGAGCGCGTGTAACACTGATATATGCTCCCGCAACTTCCACGAACCTGTGGAGTGTCTCCCGAGCTTCAGCATGCGGAGGGACCTCATGAGCCGGAGGATCTGGACGACGCGGCCCATGTTCTCCAGCTCCGTGGTCTCGCCGTGGAGGTGCTCCACCGCCAGCGTCACGTAGAACGGCAGGATGGCGAGCAGGTCGATCACGTTGGCCACGCGCCGGCCGAAGCGACACTTGTCACGCACGCAGAGGAAGCGCAGCGCCAGCTCCGCCGTGAACCACACCACGCACGCGTACTCCAGAGCGTCCAGCAGCAGGCGACCCGAGTCCCCCCCGCCGCCGCCGTCGTCCCCCCCGCCGCCGGCAGGGGGCGCCCCCTCGCCCGGGTCCAGCGAGATCAGCGCCATGTTGATGACGGACGCCACCACGAAGAAGACGGAGAGCGAGCCGAAGGTGCGAGCGGCGCGGGACGACTCGGGCTTCTCCAGGAAGTCCCACAGACGCCGACGGAAGGCGGGGAACGCGGCGCCGGCGAAGTCTTCGTCGTCGCCGCCGTCGTCCGGCTGAGCCTGGACCTCCTGCCGCAGGTGCAGGCTCTCCGTGAGCTCCTTGCGGCGGAAGTAGCGCTGGCGGCAGCAGGGGCCGATGAGGACCTCTTCCATGCCCCAGTACTGGATCTCCTGCAGGAAGGAGACCACGCAGAGGTCCTCCCTCACGTGGAGGTGGCCAGTGCGGTAGTAGTTCATCACATACCTGCAGAAACGAGAGAGAGAGAGGGAGAGAGGGAGAGAGAGAGAAAGAGACGGAGAGAGACAGAGAGAGACAGAGAGCAGGGGGGACAAGGGGAATGGGGGAGAGACAGAGAGACACAGAGAGAGAGAGAGAGAATTGAGTGGAGGAGATATTAAAAAAAATGGAAATATCGAGAATGCAGGAATCACAAGATACGCCAACATAAAAAGTGTGTGACATAAAGGTGTGAGGATGAGAGAGACAGACAGCGGCCCCTCATACAGATGGACAGACAGACAGAAAGACAGGCAGACAGGAGACTAGGCCAGACCAGGGAGACTAAACCTCCCAGTTAAACACTTTATTTCCCGGGAGGTTTTATGGATCCGACCGTACTGGAAGGTCTGGGAGCTGCGGTCGAAGAAGAACTCGTTCCCCGGGAGGTCCGCATCGTCACAGAGCTCCAGGGCCGAGTCTGGACCGGACCGGGCCAGCCTCCCCAGCCGGGTCTCGGGGTGGGACGCCAGCAGATCCTGGGGGAGAAGGTAGCGACAGCCGCCCACATTGACCAGCAAGCCGCCCAGAGGGTCCAGGACCACGTCAGCGGCTCGGGGGCCGTCTCGCCAGCTGTCAGCCGCATCGCTGTAGAACACACTGCTGGAGTCCAGGGACAGCAGGGAGGGAGGAGGGCTGGAGGACAGGCTCATAGTGGCTATAGTGGAGGGTAGCACACACACACACACACACACACACATATATATACACACACACATATACACACACACACATATATACACACACATATACACACACATATATACACACACACAGAACACGCGCACACACCGATATACATAATGTAGACACACACACACACACACACACACACACACATATATATATATATATATATATATATATATATATATATGTATATGTATATATATATATATGTATGTATATATATATATATATATATATATATATATATTATATATATATATATATATATACACACACACATATACACACACACACATATATACACACACATATACACACACATATATACACACACACAGAACACGCGCACACACCGATATACATAATGTAGACACACACACACACACACACACACACACACAAAAGAGAGAGGGAGTGCGTGGGGGGGGGGGGGGGGGGGGCAGGGTGTGGAGAGTGAGAAGAGGAAAATAACAAAATCACGAGAGAGAAATCACAAGAGATCTCAATAACAGCTTTGACATAAGGTGCGAAGGACAGACGACAGGCGGTTCACCTTCAGATAGACAGGAAAAATATATGTAAAGGAGGACCAACGTTGCGTCTCTCACTGTAAAGACAAGTTTAATATAAACACCTTACTCAAATAGGAATAAACGCTCATTCAACATTATATTTGTTTTAGGGAAAACAATGGGACGGGCGTCACCATGACAGAAAATCGATGCATTTGTTAAGAAAGTAACACATTTAAAGTATACAAATGTAGTCTGTCGCTTGATAAAATTTCAACAAATTTCTATAACTTAAAGTGGTTATATTGATTTCATTATTAATTATGGGCCTACTGGCTACGCACTCCTGCTGCGCAGTAACCCCCCCCCCCCCCCCCTTCCTCTGATGACGCGTTTATATCGATCACAGCACTGATCGATCAACGACCAGAACAACCAGAGTAGTCTTACCTGCTCTATCTGATGAGCATCCTTGGTGTTTCCCCTTGGATATCATTACACCCAGATCATTCTCCACGCAGCAAAATTACAATGAAATAGAAATGTGTTAGAAGACAAACTTATATTCTGCCAATACGTCGCCTCTCTTTCTGTCAAGTTGATGGGGGAACAAAAAGTGTGAGCGCAGTTTTAAAATAATCCGGAGCGAGACAGCAGTCAGGGGGGGCCAATCAGCACGAGACGGCGCTGCTAGGCAACAACCTCCGGGTTTTCATCCCAACATCCAACCATATGGAAATGAATCGCTGCTCCACTTTCCCGCTTCTTCCCGTTGCTAAGGCGCCACCGCGCGTCCCCAACATCAGCATTACACCTACAGGTTTATTATGATGTACACACATGATGGAAAATGTCACTAAAATGGGTTCTTATAGATTATTCCTAATTTGGCTTTAAGATGGTGAACAGGAGTAATACGCCTTATTGTAGGCCTATTTAGATGGATTGGTCTCATCATCTTCACTATTTCAGAAGTAGCATCCAGTAACAACCACCACCAACTTGGTGTCTCCTTCCCCTGCTGGAATTAAATGAAATATGTATTCCTTTGTTTGAACTCATTATGTCAGTTTAGATTAACTGTGGGCCTAATAGTCGGAGTCTCCTTTTTCAGAAAATTGTACACAATTAGGCTGTTTATATATATATCTCAAATGTGTCTTTTATGTCATGGCAACGACTACGACTCTTGCGTTGTGTATGTTTTTAGATCGGAATATTATTGCTACTGATGGTTACGCATTCCCCTTCAAAATGTGTAAGTAGTCATGAAAACATGCATGTATTATAAGGTTATAAGGTTGAATCCGTGAATGATTGGGGTTGAATAAGGTCGAGACCCATTCATCTGTCAGACGTCTCGCTGTCGTCACCCTCGTCGAGGATCACACGACCAATGGGCGGAGTTTAATGTCAATCACTTTCGGTCCGACCAATCAGAAGGCTTACATGTCAATCAAATATGAACACGACCAATCAACGTCTCGAATAGACGTTGTCAATCACTTTTTTTAACCCGGCCAATCGTTTCACGCGGGAGGCGGGTCTTCGCTCCACGCTTGACGTTGCGCAGCTGCACGCGCACTCGTCTCGCGCGCTCCTGTTGATGCCGTGACGTCACCCGGCCGTGGTCCAATCAGCGGAGCGGCCGCCGTGTCAGTCACCGCCCACAAAACAAACCGCCATTTGGAAAAACCCAAACAACAAAAAAAAAAAAGCTATCAGACATTCACACGCAGTTTTATACACTGAAAGCCCAGGTAAACTTTTTCAACATTTCTGGCTAGCGTCAGGTAGGGACAATATGGGTATCTTTTAGCGTCCGGGTCGATATTTATTCCTCCACATTAACGCTGGGGGACAGTTTACAGCGCTTGCTTATTCGGATATATTGTCCTGCATGGCTGCAACTTAAAGCGGTGTTTATAGCGGGCTAATGTAGCTTAGCATGACAGCACTTCTTACCGCCGCTCTTTACTAACGGACTAAATGGACATCGTCAGCCTGCCTGCGTGTTACCCGCCGTAACGCGAGCTGTCAGGTGTGTTTAAATGCTGGGCTAAACCGAGAACCGTAAAGCAGGACACGTTAACCGTGTGGACCCGCTCAGTGTGGGACTCAGTTTAAATAACGCACCGCGCGCCAAGCTGCGTCCACACTGAGCGGTCCGCAGCGACGTCACGTCTTTAGGAAAAGTGTCCCGAAACGGCTTGTTTTGTATATATATATATATAGATATATAGATATATCTATATATATCTATACACTTTGCCCCTGTAATATATACACACGTATATATACATCGCCCTGGAAGTGCCCTGTAATTGGTGTTGAATTGAATTAAAACTTCTAAAGACGTATTCTTTACACTTGTGCGGAACTTGTGTTGTTATGGCGGTGTATTTTTTTTTTTTTTCCGTCCAGGACGAATTGAATGACTTGCCGTGACATCTCTCTCTCTGTCTCTCTGTCTGGTCGCCCGCGCTTGCAGGGATCCAGTGGGCGGAGCTGAGAGGGGAGTGGTCAGCTGATGTGGTGCACCTTGTGCAGGTATGGCCTGAAGGCTGCACAACGTGCACCACATCAGCCTCTCGCTCTTTCTCTCGCGCTCTCTGGTTTTTGTACTTTAGTTTTGGTTGTGCCTTTTGGGCTTAGTCATATGTTTAGTTGTTGGTTGTGTTTACACCCTATAACATCCCCACAGCACACGTTGCACTCATCCCTACTCTAAACTCATCGCTGATTATACAGGTTACATGTTATATTCTTATACTATTCTTTTCTTGTTTCTAATAAATATCTTAATTTATCCTTTAATCATGTGTGGACGCCCATCTTTGTTGCAGTCACTGAGCAACACTTGCCAAACGCAGCTAACCAGCCAGCGCGAGTATGAGTGAGATCACGGAGGAACCGCTAGAGACGGAGGAACCGCTAGAGACGGAGGAACCGCTAGAGACGGAGGAACCCCTAGAGACGGAGGAACCGCTAGAGACGGAGGAACCCCTAGAGACGGAGGAACCGCTAGAGACAGAGGAACCGCTACAGACGGAGGAACCGTTAGAGACGGAGGAACCCCTAGAGACGGAGGAACCGCTACAGACGGAGGAACCGTTAGAGACGGAGGAACCCCTAGAGACGGAGGAACCGCTAGAGACGGAGGAACCCCTAGAGACGGAGGAACCGCTAGAGACGGAGGAGCAGCGGGAAAAAGAGCCGGCCGACGCTCCTAACCCACGGAAATGGCCCAGCAGGATTCCCGGTAAAAGTCCATCCATCCATCAAATCAAACACCCTGTAGACCCAAGTCAGTTAAATATGTGAACACATTATCAAACCATGGAATGAAAAATAACTTTTGGTTGTTCCATGCAAACACACATTTCTCTTCATTGAATTCTTTAGCAACAATTGTGTACTGGGGTGTCTGTGATTTCACTATTTCCTTACATGGGGGGTTTCTAGTCTTATTAAGTACAATGCAAGACACAATTAAAAAAGTTTACAGAATAATTATTTTATTAAGTACATGAAGTGAAAAGTGGCCCTGTCTCCATCGTTGTGTGGCAGACCTGAGTGAGATTGTGGAGGGGAAGCGAACCAAGAAGACGGTGGAGCGGCTGGAGTTCCAGATCTCCAAGCTGAAGAAGCTGAAGGTGGAGGACGGTGAGACAGCTCTGGTTCAATAATTCAGATACTGTATCCTATCCTCTGATGAGAAGATATGATGTCATACTGTCTAGAATATTGTAATTACAGGAGATGTCAGTAGGGACGCGCAGAACACAATAGTGTTGAATTTGTGGTCTGTTTCTTTCTCTCCTCCATCTATCTGTCTCTCTCCCCATCCATCTGTCTTTTTCCTCCTGTCTCTTTCCTCCATCTATCTGTCTCTCTCCTCCATCTGTCTGTCTCTCTCCCCTCTATCTCTCTCTGTATCTTTGTCTCTCTCTCGCTCTAACAGGTGGAGGAGATAAGTTGGGGGAGATTCCAAGGACTAACCACATGATTGGGAAGCTGAAGCCAGAAGACCTAAAGCCACTGCACGTAATCATGTTCGACCGGCCCGGCAAGGTGAGTGGTTAAGGGTCATCTTGGGGAAACGATGAGGGACAGGGTCATAGGAGGGCTGGATTAGGGGTAAGTTTTACACTCTCATCTGGATACTGGGTGCGTTCCAAAACTATTTCCTACATCCACAGTACTATTGCTCGTTCACTATACCCTGGAGGGACGAGCAACAGCAGGTAGTGGTAGAGCAGGAAGAAAGGAGCAGTGTGTAAATCGATGACGACTGTGGAAATGTGCAAAAAACAACTGTTTTGCACTGTGACCCTGTTGGTCCCCCACTGGGACCCACAGTTTGAAACCCCTGGTTGTTTGTCTCCATCAGACGGTCAGCATGAGGAAGAACATGCGGCAGTTCAATGGCTTCTTGTTCGAAGCAAACAGCGAACAGTTCACCAAGAAGAGGGACAAGCTTCTCCGGTGGGTTTCCTTTCAGTTACCTTTAGTTCCATCTAGTCATTTCACCAAACAATTACAAAAGTCAGTTGATGATATGACCTGGCTTAAGGTGTTTGTTGCTGATGCCTTGTGTGTTTTGGTCTCCCAGGACGTCTTCGCTCACCAACTCCAAGCTGCGGGTCATCTGCACGGTGTTGGACCTGGAGAAGAAGGGAACGCAGTCGGACCTGATCGACCGCATCCTCAACTTCCTCAGTGCCCCCCAAGAACAGTGGCAAGGTGAGCGCCTGTTGAACTCGCCTCCTGTGCAGGTAAGGGTCTGGGTTCGATACCTGATGACCTCAGTCTACCTGCAAGTATGCTCAAATCGGATGCTTGAGCCCCACCTGCTTCTTAGTAACCAGTGTCTGCATCTCTGAAGCACTTTAAGACCAGTGGCTAGTATGCTGTATAAATAGGGTGGTTCAACCCACTAGTGCGATAACCATATAGTCAATACGCCTTGTAGCGAGCCAGGTTCGATGCTGTCCTATTCTACATGTCTTTCCCTCTCTTCTTCAACCCCACTTTCCTGTCTCTCTTCACCCTTCTGTCCATAAAGACATAAAACCCCCAAAAAACGATATTAAAAAAAATAAAGGATCCATAAAGACACCACTGTGTTCCGTTTTGAATTTCAGCCGCTGATCTCGAAGAAGAAGAAGCGGTCCAAGAAAAAGCTGTCAGGCAGCGACTCCAAAGCCAAGACCAAGAGCAAACCCAGGCCCAAGAGCACGTCGGTCAGCCCCAAGAAGACCAAGACTGGCAGCAAGTCCAAGGCAATAGTCATGGACTCGAGCAGCGATGATGACGAGGAGGACGAAGACGAGAAGACCAGCGCGCAAGCGGAGGAGGAAGAAGCGAAGGAGTCTGGGAATGAGCAGGAAAAGTCTGATGATTCAGAAGACTCTGAAGAGGAGGAGGAGGAGGAGGAGGAGGAGGAGGAGGATGATGATGATGATGAGGAAAATGAGGTAGGGTTCTTCATGTTGGTTGTTTGTTTTTCCTGTGACCACGGTCCATTGCCAAGCCACATATTAAAGTCTTGTATCATAGCAAAGAGTGACAAGTTCGATTTGAAAACCGCATTTCCCATTAGTGCCTCCTTGGCATTCATGTGTTGTAGAGTTAATGCTTAAGTAAGGCAACTTTTCCTTCATCAGTCTCCCAAGTCCAAAGCGCCTGCCAGGAAACCGGCTGCAGGCAAACGGCCACGGGCACCAACAAAGAAGAGCCCAACACCAAGAAAGAGGATCAAGAAGGAGTCGTCGGAGGCAGACAGTGACGGCAAGGCAGACGAGAAGGTGAGGGACATTGCTTCCCCCACCACCCAGCACTTGCATCAACTAAATACATTTCTCCTAAATTGGACCATCTCATAACGTAATGACTTAACCTTAAAATTAATTTCAAGCCTGAACTGATCTCTCTCTGTCTGTCTGTCCCTCAGCCCAAGAAGAAGGCAGCAGCCAAGAGAGCCACTCCGGCTAAACCTGCTGCCAAGACCAAGAAGGCAGACAGCAGCAGCAACAGCAAGAAGACCACCAGCACAGGTAACCACGACAATGCTTACAATCAGATGGGTAATAACCACAACTGGGTACTTGTGATGTAACTTAGTTCTAGTAGATATGTATTATACATTATACTTTTGCTGGCTAGAGGAGCTGGTTAACTGGCATGACTTTGAGTCGGAAATACTGGAGAGGACTTTTAGGAAGTTTCAACCCTCCTTACCCTATGACGTGTGTGTGTGTGTGTGTGTGTGTGTGTGTGTGTGTGTGTGTGTGTGTGTGTGTGTGTGTGTGTGTGTGTGTGTGTGTGTGTGTGTGTGTGTGTGTGTGTGTGTGTGTGTGTGTGTGTGTGTGTGTGTGTGTCCAGTGTCTGAGGAGAGTTCAGACGACGACCGTCCTCTGATCAAGATGGTCCGTCAGGCTCCATCAGACGAGCAGCTGAAGGAGGCGGTTCAGAGCCTCCTGAAGGACGCAGACCTGGAGGAGATCACCATGAAGCAGATTTGCCAGAGGGTAACCATTACCACGATAACAAACATACTTGCACAATGACAACCGATGACCATGTCCTTCGCAAACCCCCGTCCCAACCACCATTCACTTGACCAACATCATGACCACCGTTACCATACCCTTCTGTCTGAAGACAGTTGAATGTAATGTGTGTGTGTGTGTGTGTGTGTGTGTGCGTGTGCGTGTGTCTCAGCTGTACGACACGTATCCGGACCAAGACCTGGCCAGCAGGAAGGACTACATCAAACAGACTGTTAAATCAGTGAGTGTTTCAATCACCATAACTAATAACCACCATCACATTCCAATTGTCCGTCTATCGTCTCGTGCTTTCTGCTAAATCTCCAAATGTTTTCCTCTATCTCCACTGTTCCAAGAAGCTTAATCTGTCCCTGAATCATTCGGGGACAGATTAGGTCCCCGAATGAACCTGTTAGGTTAACAACTATTATCATGCCAAATGTTTTACAATGCCTTTACCCACTCCAGGGGGTGGTCAAGGGGTCCAATGGTCCAGCCCGGGAAGGCAACGCTATTTTTGCTCTCGTGGGTGTGTGGGGAGGTCATGAAGTAATACTTCAAGTCATCTCCTGACTCTTATCACTGCCAGGCCCATACATTAATCTAGTCTTGGGTTCCTGGGGAGGGGGCCAAACTGGGATAAAAGACTCTGGCACAATGATCTGGGCCCACTCTGTTAGAGAGGGGACTCGTGTTTGCATACATTAAATACTTTTGATAATCCTACAACTATCGTGTGTTACTTTAACATTTTGAAGTCTCATCTGTCCAAGATGCAATATCTCAAAGAAATTGGCACGGCACACGTCACCGTATGGTCACATACAACAAACGTGATTGGCTATGAAGTCTGAACGTTGTGATTGGTCAGATCAACAGTCTAAATCGCCTTTTAATAACGTGGAAGCAAGTCAGCTGTCCCAATCCATTCAAATTCCACAATGCTCCTTTATCGCAAAACTGCTGCTGCTCGAAGCTTGAGTAATCCTAAAATCGTTTGACAAATGTATGAAATGTCTATCTGACATGTTATTGAATGATGTTTAAAAAGTACCTTTCATGTTGTCACTTAACTTTGTTATTTTCCATTTAGCTCATCACCTGACCTGGACAGACCAGACCAGCAGCAGCCAGCTCCCCGTTCCCTGGACATTTATTAACATCACCGTTTAACACATTAAAACCAGTTATATATATATATATACACAAGCGATTATCTGCCGTCTTCAGATCGCGTCCACAATTATTTTTTGTACATTTGTAAATATATTCTTGATTGCCTGTTTTGGTTTTAACTGCCTGATTTCTGATCTGTTGTGGAAAAAGCCTGAGATTTAGTTTCAATTAAGTCATCTGTTGAAAGATTAACCACGTTCAATGTGAAAATATCAGTTTAACTTAATGATTAAAGTTGACTTTTGATAAAAACTATAATTTTGTGGACAAACTATGTAGAGATTAGAGTATTGTAGAACTGGGAAATGGAAGTAGTCTCTGGGCAATTATGACATGTATACCATGGTACTTAGAGTATGATATGGATCTGTATATTTTCTGGTTTTGTCGACTCACAAATCTGAAGAATTCACTCCCATTTTTTCGGGAATAATAAACCATTGTGTTTCTAATAATCGTCTCCAATGTCTTCATTAATAAAGAAGCCTACAAGCTGAACGGTTCTGGTCTGGCCACTAGGGGGCCGTGCGGAGCAGCACCGTCTACAGAAGCAGAGTATTTTGCACATTTATCTGGTTAAAACTGCGCCCACGGTGGGACATAACGGCGCAACGCATCGCTGCTTTGCGTCGCTATTGTATATGTGCATCACGTGTTTAGTGTGACCGCCTTCAAGCCCCAGAACCAGCTAAAACCCGACAGACCCGACCAGCGACCCAGTCTGCTGAGCAGGGACCCGCAGCAGCAGCAGCAGCAGGAAGGACGCCGAGGTCTCCCCTGTCTCCCCCCCACGGATCCACCCTCACCCCCCCCCCCCCAACACACACACACACACACAGCATGGGTAGCTTCAGTCTCCTCCGGACCCGGTGTCTCCTCAGACCCTCCTCCTCCTGCTTCGCCGCTGCCGCCATGCAACGCCAATACAGCCTGGACATTTCGGCGCAGCTCCTGCGGAGCCAGGGCTACGTGGACGGCCGCTGGGTCTCCGCCGCCTCCACCTTCCCGGTCCTGGACCCGGCCACCGGGGACCGGATCGCCCTGGTGGCGGACTGCGGACCGGCGGAGGCCAAGCGGGCCGTGGACGCCGCGTACCGGGCGTTTTACACGTGGAAACAACGCACGGCTAAGGTGGGTATGTGGTGTGTGTGTGTGTGTGTGCGCGCGCGTGCGCGTGCATGCATGTCTCTTAACCATCTCTAACATGCAGCCCCGGGTCTGCAGAGATGTAGGGTCTGGCTGAAGGGTCATGTCTATTTCCACTGGTCCTGGTGATGGTTCCCATTAAGGGTATCCACTAGGACCCAGTTAATAGACACGACCCCCCCCCCCCCACACCCTAAGTCCTAGTTTTTGGGTGGAAAACATTATAACCTTTGGTCGCTAACGACCCACTGCTGGTTTAATGTTTAATGTGAAGCAAAACTAATGAATAATTGGCCTGTTTTTTGAGGACGTGTGTGCTGTCCCTGGTTAACCAACGTGTTTGTGACGCACTGTGTCGTCATGGCTTTCCAGGAGAGGAGCGACCTCTTGCGGCGGTGGTATGAACTGCTGGTGCAGAACAAGGAAGACCTGGCCAGGCTCATCACCTTTGAATGTGTGAGTCAAGGGTGTCTCTCTGGTGTCAGCTGTGGGGGGGGGACGATGTGAGGGGACGATGTGCATGAGAGGAGCTGCGCACAGGGACTTTTTTTAGCACAAATATGATATTTATAGATAAGTATTTGGGTGTATACGATGATTTAGTTAATGTTAACCCTATGTCTCTATATAGGTCCATTTTCATGTTCATTTTCTTAGCGGGATTTTCCGGTGTACTTGGCAGTCACGTATACAAAACAACTAAATAACAATGAATGTGTTTTTTTATCCTCAGGGTAAGCCGATGTCCGAGGCGCTCGGGGAGATCGGCTACGCTGCGTCCTTCCTGGAGTGGTTCTCCGAGGAGGCGAGGCGGACCTACGGCGACGTCGTCCCCTCGCCGCTCCGCGACCGCAAGATCCTCCTCCTCAAGCAGCCTGTGGGCGTGGCCTCCATCGTCACGCCGGTCAGTTGGTTCATATTTGTTATGTGAATTATATATTTTTTATATTCATTACGTTGCAATAATCAAGTCGGTTCCAGCTGGTAGCCTAGTCTATCCCAAAAAACGATTTTGTGTTGTCCACTGATCACTGACCTCCCTGTGACCTGTGACCCCAGTGGAACTTCCCCAGTGCGATGATCACCAGGAAGGTGGGGGCGGCGCTGGCGGCGGGATGCACCGTGGTGGTGAAGCCGGCTGAGGACACGCCGCTCTCCGCCCTGGCGCTGGCCCAGGTCCGTAAGCCCCGCCCCCTTCGCTACACTACAGCCAACCACAACACAAACAAACACTACAGCCAATTTACAAACACCTAGCCAATTACAAAGCCTTTCACTTCAGCGTACAGACGTGTGTGTGTGTGTGTGTGTGTGTGCGTGTGTGTGTGTGTGTGTAGCTGGCCGACCAGGCAGGTATCCCAGCGGGGGTGTTCAACGTGGTTCCCTGCTCCCGGGAGAAGACCCCGTCGGTGGGGGAGGTTCTCTGCACCGACCCCCTGGTGGCCAAGGTCTCCTTCACCGGCTCCACCGCCACTGGAAAGGTCAGATGTCTGTCTGTCTTTGTGTCCAATCTCTGTCTGCGTCTCTCCCCACTTGTGTATCCGTCTGTCTCTGTCCCTGTCCTACATCCTGATCACAATGTGTGGTCAAAGTTTAAAACTGTGTGAAATATGAATTCACATGGAAACCGTAGTTCTGTGTGTAAACATTTATTTGCTAACGAGTCAACTGAGCGGAAATGAATGTTATCGAATCCAACATATAGTGAAGGGATTTGCTGATCGCAACTTTTAAACTCTTCCATTCTGTGGCTTCTGGTCGTATTCATCTTGTGGTGTTCGTTTGGCCTGTCCAGATCCTGCTGAAGCACGCGGCCGACACGGTGAAGAAGGTTTCCATGGAGCTGGGAGGCCACGCCCCCTTCATCGTGTTCGACAGCGCGGACGTGGACAAGGCGGTGGCCGGCGCCATGGGATCCAAGTTTCGCAACGCCGGGCAGGTGAGGTCGCCGTGGAAACCCCACTGTGCGATGCGAGATCTCTGATCTCGGTTCCAGGCCGCTCTTCTTGAACTCTCCAATCTTTGACATTGCTCAAAGATTGGAGAGTTGACCCTCTCTCCAATCACTGTGTGTGTGATTGGAGAAAAGAAAGCGAAAAGAAAAATCAACTAAGGATAGGGGGACTGCAGACAAGATAAGAATTATCTAACAGACAACATACAAATAAAGGGATAATTGCTAAGCACAACTCGTATCAAGCACTCAGTATACAGGATTATCTGTATACTGTATACAGTGTGTATACATTGTCCACTTTAATTTGATGCTGAATAAAGGCATGTCATCATGTGACATGACGATGATGTCATCATTTAACGTGACAATGTCGTTCAACACAATCTGTCCCCGCAAGACGTGCGTGTGCTCCAACCGCTTCCTGGTGCAGAGCGGTATCCATGACGCCTTCGTGGAGAAGCTGGGCCGGGCGATGGACTCCCAGCTGCGTATGGGTCACGGGTCCGAGCCCGGGGTCACCCAGGGCCCGCTCATCAACACCCGCGCCGCGGAGAAGGTGAGGCCGCCACCCTGAACACTGACTAAAACTCTCTACGGGTCGCTGTTTACGATGCCTCCATCTCGCCGCTAGATGCTCTTGGAAGGCGCCGCGGCCCATATTTCATTGACGTCTTAAGCGACGTCTCGAGGCCCTTTCTCATCATCAGTTGAAAAATGCTTTGCACTGCCACACTTCCTATGGGGCAGTCGTCGCTGCCCAGCCTTGCCACTACCCCGGGTGTTCGGCGCCCTACGCGCATATTTTCAACTTTGACCGCCGCATAGCTTTCAAAGCGGGTCCAATCACATTACAGCTTTGTGTTGTAATGGAAATTCTTTATGTTCTCATGCTGACCCATGCTCTGCCTTTGTCCACCACATGGCCTTCTCATGATTTGCCTGTGCCCATGTCATGACCCAACAACAATGCCTGAATGGTAGTACACTCAGTACTTTCCCCCCAAGTAAACTTAGGCCACAAGGCTACGGTGGTGTGACTTGGGACGGCTGGGTCCGCAATTTGTTGATTCTATGTCAGTGCGTAACAAAGGAGCCATAAGTCCCAGCTGTCTGTTGTTGGCTAAGGTTGACCCTGGGAGGAAGGAGACTGCCTCCCTTCTCCTGGGATACTTCTGAATTGTATATTCTCTTTATGCAAACTCGGTTTGGGGCTCTCACTCTCTGACGGGCATTAGATGCACGTCATTTTGTGGGACCCATCAGCTGATGTTCTTCTTTGATTATTTTTCTCTTCTTACTTTGTTATTATTTCCCTATTAAAGAATAAACCAAATCATTTTACTATTAAGTCAAACGGTCTGATCATTGAGAGTTCAAGATTTTCCGCCACAGTGTGCCGTACTAGAAGCAGTGGAATGTCGAGTTTAACACCTCAATGATAGAAACATGGAGAAGCTGATGAATGTGATTTCAAACTCTGACCTCCCAGTGGTCTCTCTGCTGTACTGCCCGCGTCCGGCTGCTAGGTGGCGCACCAGGTGGAGGACGCCGTGTCTCTGGGGGCCCGGGTCTTGAGGGGAGGGAAGCGCGGGGAGGGGTCCTTCATGGAGCCCACCCTACTGGCGGACGTTACCACGGAGATGCTCTGCACCCGCGAGGAGACTTTCGGACCCCTGCTGCCCGTCATCAGGTCTAGACCAATAACAGCAGAGCAACGACCTTGCTGCAGTAGCCTTGACAACCAACAACAAATGAGATATATATATATATACATATATATATATATATATATATAGTTGTGAATACAAGTATTGATAATGATTGTGTGTAGGACAATTAATTGAGTAAAGTTTTGTGTTCTGCAGGTTTAACACAGAGAAAGAGGCGCTGGCTATCGCTAACGCCTCCAACGTGGGGCTAGCAGGTACATTTACATCTACTATTTACAAACTATTTAAATCCAACAGGAGCACGTTCACTAGTGCTAAAGCGCCACACCTGTCACTGGTGTTTGAAGACATTGGGTCCTTAAACCTGGAGGGTGGGGAGTGTCTTAAAACATGGTCTCCATTATTTACGTTATGTAATTGAGCAGACGCTTTTATCTAAATTGACTTGCAGTGAATTCAGATGCATGTCATTCAGGAGCAGGGAGGCGGGGCTTAGGGGCATCTCTCTCAAGAATGCCTATAGAGCGTAACAGTGACCGCCCCTTTTTAACAGCTCCGGTGCCGGAAGTAAATTTCCCATGCATTTATCTCGTCCACTTTTCGTATAATCCTTATAAAAAGAGTATTAAGACTTGAACCAAGCCGATCGTTCGTTGTGGTAGTCGTGACCATATTATGTTTGATTCGGGCATAAAAAGAATTTGGAGAACGGAAGAAAAAAAAAAAAAAACGGATTTTGTTGACCGAGTGAGGAACTACTCATCCCGAATCAAACATAATATGGTCACGACTACCATAACGAACGATTGGCTTGGTTAAAGGCTTAATACTCTTTTTATAAGGATTATACGAAAAGTGGACGAGATAAATGCATGGGAAATTTACTTCCGGCACCGGAGCTGTTAAAAAGGGGCGGTCACTGTTACGCTCTATAGGCTAGTTTGCAGACAGTGGGGTTAGAACCCAGGACCTTTCGGCGGGGGAGTCCAAAACACCCTGACCCCTAGACTATCCTACCCTGGTGGTCTCGAAGCAAATTTCCCCGGCTGGACAGTAAAGTCGTGTTCCGTTCTAAAGCCACTCTCCACTTTCAGGCATGCAAACTAGTCACCTTTCAGTGAAATTCGCCGTTTTGAAGACAAAATGTACCACTTGTGTGATTGTGGGGGGGGGGGGGGGGGGGGGGAGAGGCGAGCGGGCAGAGAGAAGACGCAGCGTTCTGTCAGGCGGCACGACAAGCGGGCGCACTCCCGTGGAACTGACGCTTCCGCGCTCGTCGAACGCATGCGCGCGCTCGTGAGAGCCGTTGGAAGAGTTGAGAACTGTTTACATCTTTTTGACGCGGCGGTTGAAAAATCTGAATGGCGCTCCTCCGCCCGTCACTTCACACGGGGAGCGCAACGTGAAGCCGCGCGGCCTGCCGACAGCGCGAGCGGAAAGTCTTTAAAGAGCATTTTTCAACGGCTCTGAGTCGCCAGTTATGTTGATACATAATCAGGGACGGGTTGGCCATAGGGAGGTTCGGGAGATTTCCCGAACGGCCGGACGATTTCAGGCCGAGCCGTTCGGCCGTAATATATATATTTTTTTTATTTTTTATTTTGTGTATTATTATTTTTGGGCTGGTCCAGATTATTGGGCCGGTCCAGGACTGTCATAATACGTCGGTCGTAGGTCCGGGGTGGGCCCCCCCTGTCAACAATCGCGCACCGCACCCCCCCCCCCCCCCCCCCCCCCCCCCCCCCAGTCCTGTAATTTTTTAAAGAAAACTATACTATATACAGGGTTATACTATAGAGTATAACCCTGGAACCCCCTAGTGGGTCTGTGTTTTTCTCAGTTCACGCATCATTCTCACCTTTTTCACCCCGAGCCAGTTTGCATGCCTGACTTCGCACGCCGGTGAGAAATGAGCTTAACTGTTGCAGGTCTTCTCTAACCCTGGTGTTGCTCTCTGTCTCTCTGCCTTGTCCCCTGGCAGGCTACTTCTTCTCCCAGGACGTGAGCCAGATCTGGCGGGTGGCGGAGGCCCTGGAGGTGGGCATGGTGGGCGTGAACGAGGCGCTGCTCTCCACCCCGGAGGGGGCCTTCGGGGGGGTGAAGCAGTCGGGTCTGGGCACCGAGGGCTCAAAGTACGGCGTCGACGAATACCTCGACGTCAAGTACATGTGCTTCGGCGGGCTGGAGGCCTGATTGTCGTCGTGGCAACAGTTGGGGGGGGGGGGGGGGAGGTTGCGGCCTCCGTGACAACCTATCGTCGAGGTAGCAGGGGGGTCATGGGCCTTATTACACTAAGCGGAATTCAGTTCCCCCACCACCCAGCTAGCGTTTGGATCCAAGATGGCTGCTAGGCGAATAAGGAATACAGTTTAGCTAAAATTGCGCTCACAGGCTCACGGTGGGTTTAATAGCGATAACAGAGCAACTGAAAATTAGACTTGAAATCTTGAGTCATCGTCAACTGGAGCCTACAGGATAAAAACAATAATATGTAAGGGAAAATTGTCTGTTTGGTTCTACGGTTGGAAAACTGCGTCCATAGCAACGGTCTGTTATTCATAGCAGCGTTCTGCTGTTCAGATATAACAGACGGTAGAATGCCATAGTTTTCCAATCATAATCGAGTATTTAACAAAGCTGTGTAATAATGTGGGATAATACGTGTGCATGAGATGTTTAATGCTCAGATTTTAGTCTTGATCAGTATTTTTGTACAAAAGAAATAGACAAATATTTAAAAAATGAATAGGAAAAACTATTGAGCATTCTGGTAGTTATTTTCTAAAACTAGGGTGTGCGTAGGTATATGATTTATTAAACTTGAGGTCAAACTTTTCCCACAAATGAAAACAAACTAGTTGGTGTATACATCCGTCCCCATGTTCCCTCTAGTTTAACCTTTGACCTCTCCATGTGCCAAGATGACCCAGGCCACGTGTCTGAACGGGTCAATAATAAGTCATCGAAGATTTACAGCCTAGATGTCCTCACCACTGTTAGTCTTCAAGTTCAGCTCTGTCCTAATCTGAACTTGTTGTTGATTGTTTTGTATCATGTTGTATTGTTAATGTGGATGCAATATGTGATGTAATTTAGACACTTTGTATTTCTAATGTTTCTATGGATGGAAAAAATTATAAAGAAATATTTTGATATTTTTGATTTTTTTTCTGGTGGACTTAGTTATGTCCACAACCTTGTTGTGGACATAACAAGGTTGTGGACATAAAGAAAAGTAACGTTTATAGGACTATTGGGTTATTAAAGCATTGGATTAATACATAACCTAATGTACAAAGTAACTGAGAACACAAGCTATTTAATATATAACCGAATAGTCAAGTTTATGATTATTACTAATTTATTATACACTTTGTAGTGCCCCGGGTCAAGGTCTCCATGACAACAGTATGTCGACACCGGTATGAACCAGATCCTGTAGGGTCTCATTATGCAGGATTTAAAGTGTAATCCTTTATTGAATAATTTCCTGTTACAAAACCAGAGTTTGCGAGTAACCGGGGCAAAACGGCGGTAGCATCCAGTTTTAGTAGAACACGAGTCTGAATATTCTCTTGGTTTTTACACTGCAAAGCATGCTAGCAGTTAGCTTCCGGCTAACACCAAGGAGATCTTGGTGTCGGTTTAGCGCTAGAAAGTAAACACACTTGTAAGTACAACTTACTTAAGTACGAGCTGAGTACTAGCTAGAAGCACAGACCACAACCATAGACATCTCCGACAGTCATATGACCTGCAAGTCCATTTCCCAAGATGCAGCTTGAGGGTGAAAAGGAGCGTACCCCGACATAACCCCACCTGAGTCTGTACTTTCGATCCTGACCACGCCCCCCCACCCCCCGAGTAAAACCCAGCCAGGTAAGCACCTTCTGGCCAATCACATTCCTCCTGGTGGTTTGTTCTCTCACAGTGCGGCCCCACTGTACACAATGCCAGGGGTTTGGTAACGCGAGGCAACGCTGCACTCTCACTGCTGCTTGTGGGAGTTTACTACATTTCCGATGGGAGTGTTTGACTGTCGCTGCAGATTGCATGCCAAACCACAATTTGCATAAAGTTAACCGAAGTTACATTTTTGTCCCACCCACTTTTCACGCACAACCTGTCCCATTATCCTTTGCGCCATGCGCTATCGCACCTAATATGAAGTCAACAGTGCGCGTTGCCTCACATTGTCAATCATGTGACATCACATCCAGCGGGGGCACACTGCCAGGCCCAAAGCAGCGCTTGCAGCAGACAGCGTTATTTATTTACATGCTTCGCCTCCAGCTGTGTGTTCTTAGATCTTCAGGATCAGACTGGTTAGTGTCAGACCTGCTGAGTCCACCAATCACTGTCCAGGTCTTACCAGGTCCGTGTACTGGGGGCGGGTTAGACCTGAGCAGGTGGGGAGTGGGTCTTGGTCCTGGTGGTCTAGTAGTTGACCCCTGGGTTGACTTGCTAACCGAAGGCATTTCCGTTGCTTGCGGCAGCCAGTGCCAGGGCTCGTCCCCGGCTGCGGACGGGCCGGTCGCGGCTGAGTGTCCTGCTCACTGTCCAGCTCCGACTCTGACATCATCAGGCTGGAGGCGTGCTCCGTACTGCGATGCTTAATACCTGAGAGAGGGAGAGGGCGAGGTGAGCAGACAGACAGGTGAACAGAGACAAACAGACAGGTGACCAGTCTCACCGTGTTTGGGTCGTAGCTCCACTCTCTCCTGGTCGTCCATGTCGTCCAGTATGGTGTATTTTGTTTTCTTCCTCACCGTGCTCCTTTTCCTCCTGAAATATTAAGGCAGGACTAAAGGTAGGAATTTGTATTGTTGTGTTGTTTGTATTGTTGATTTGCGTTGTGGTAAATTAACTGCATTTTACGTAGCACTTTCCTGATCTTTGGCCTCTCAAAGCGCTTTACAATTTGTGCCTCACATTCACCCACTCATTAACACATTCATACACTGACAGCGGTGTATGGGAGCAGGGTTACATTGGGTAAGGGTAAGGTGTCTTGCTCAGGGACACATCGACATATGGGTAGGAGGAGCTGGGATCGAACCAGCAACCTCCCGGTTACCAGGCGACCTGCTCCACCACCTGAGCTACTGCAGTGGCTACAGTGGCTTCAGTTTGTGACATGACTACTAGCGGGGTGCTTAGAGGAGGCATGCTGTCTGTAGTGATGGTGGTGGAAATGTTATTAAAGATGTGGGTGGGGGGGGGGGGGTTGCTATGGTAACCTACCTCCTACAGCAGCAGAGCAGAGACCAGCTGATCATCAGAACCAAGATCAGAGCCAGAAAGCTGGACATGACTACATAGAGGACCCTCCACTCTGGAGGACACACACACAACACACGGACACAAAACCTGGTTAAATAAAGGTATATCTGGTCCATTGCTTAAAATAATTTAACATTATCACAACATCAAAAAGTTATTTAAGTAAGTAATTGTAATAAGGTTTACCACAGTTCCTCTCTCTGTCGCCAAAGTAGCGGCGAATGAGGTTCTCCGTCCAGAAGGGGTCACAGACACACTCCTTGGTGATTGGATCACACTGGCCCCGCCCAGAACACCGCAGCAAACAGACTGTGGTGTCACATGACACCAATCACATGACAACTGAGATTAGTCACATATGTTAACCGCACAATACAGGTGATATTTCCAGTGTATAGTGATATTTCCAGTGTCTAGGGATATTTACAGTGTCTAGTGATATTTACAGTGTGTCTAGTAATAACTGCTACTTACAGACAGTGTCGACTCGGAGGACCCTGAACAGCAGGTAGTCTGTCTTTTCCCTAAGCAGCTGGTTCCTCAGAACCTGGACCAGCTTGGACCCGGGGAGCGGACCCTCCGGACCCCGCACAGAGAGACGCAACACTGCACTGTGGGTAGCACACACACACATTAACTCTACATGATTCCACCTAATCTGAAGGAGTATAATCTAGTGGGAGGGTTTTAGATGAGGTGGGAGGGGTCTACCTGAACTGGAAGGGGTCTAGAAGTGGGCAGGATAAATTAAATTGGTGAAGGGTCTACCTGTGGTGGGAGGGGTCTGGTGGGAGTGGGAGCAGTCTAGTTGAAGTGGGCGGGGTCTACCTGAGGTGGGAGTGTCCTGGGAGGATGTGTAGCTGGATGTTGTTGTCGAGGACGTGGAGCAGAGCAGCCAGCTGTCTGATCACCGTGTCCCTCTGGGCCACGCTCACCTGGGACACCCCCACCAGTACCTCAACATCCACCTCTTCCCGCGCCACAGGGTCTGACACACACACACACACACACACACACACACACACAACCAGGATGAAATTATGCCAGTTGCCGATATCTCCAACTAGTCACACCAGAGACGTCACGTGTTGAGAGTAGCATCAGTGCAATTAGTGACCCTAACCTGGGCGGACCTCCACGGTTGCTGTGGCAACGCTGCCTCGCCCCTGGGCGTCGGTCACACGTAGCTGGAACAGGTAGGTCCCCTCCACCAGGTTGGACAAGTGCAGCGACGCCTGGGTCTGAGAGCCATACAGCACATCCTGGATGGAAACACCAGAGGGTTCTGTCATCACGGTGGTGACAGAACCCACTGGTGTTTCCACGTCACTATGGCGATGGGGGTTATTCACAAAATGGCAGTTGGGTGGGGGAACTGAATGCAAAGCTACTGCTTTGATCCAATTTGATCCAATATGGCCACTTTGGCTTATTCTGAAGCGCCGCCTCTAGGTTTTGCTTGTTACACTGTGTATAGTGTTTATACATGCTGATATCTAGTGTTTATTGTGATATGAACACTGTAGATATCAATTGTTTTGCTTGTGTTACTGAGAGATACATACGTTACATATGATTATTTAGAGATTTTGAGAACAGTGTCGCTTTTGTTTCTCACCTGGGCTTTGTGCTGTGAAGTATTCAGTCAGAACCAATTACCAGTGCTATTTTACTATTTCTGTCATTTATCAGATGCTTTTATCCAAAGTGACCTACAGTGAATTGAGATACATGTCATTAAGGAGCAGGTAGGGGTTGGGCATCTTGCTCTAGGAGGCCTACAGACACTGCAGACTGAACCCAGTACTTTTGGGCTGGGAGTGGAATAGCCTAAGCCTCATTAGACTACCCTGACCCCACTTACAGGAGGGGTCAGGCGTGGACTCACCCCAGCTGCAGGACTCTGGGAGTCCCGGACCCAGAGGAAGTGGACCTGGGTCTGGTCGCCGTCGGTAACGGAGCCTCTCAGGACCAGGGAGTTGTTGGGGAGAGTGAGGGTGTGACTCCCGCTGGCGTGGGCTATGGGGGGCAGGACTCTGTCTGGGGGGAGGTTTATAGCATCACACTGTTTAAAGACACCACCAACTTCCCTATAGAACATACAGGTTTGAATGACAGAGAATAACGATATATCAACTGCTATCATACTAACACTATGTCGGCCAATCTGGCCGACATAGCCCTTTAAAATACCTTTTGCCCTTTAAAATACACAGCTTTTATCCTTTCCCTTTGAACATGCATTTTAAATGTGAGTCTTCAGTTGTATATATAATGACGCCATCACCTTCGTGATCATAAATGGGAGGGTCCATCCAGTCTGTCACTGGTGGACTGTACCAACTAGTAGGTGGGTAGGCTGATCTCTGTCAGACCTCACCTTCCTCCACCCTGACGGTCAGCACAGCGCTGTCTGTCGCCCCCTGCTGGTCGCTCACTGTCAGTCTGAACGTGTAGCGCCCCACCCGCAGGCCCGTCGCCGTAGCAACCGCCCTGTCAACACCCTCCATCTTTAACCCCGGGGGGCCGCTGGGAGAGACACAAGACAGGGACACAACAGACAGTTGTGTCTACAGTCTTCACAGTTTTACTTTTGATCCTCACATTAGGTCTACAGTTGTTAAGAGTGATTTGCTTTTATTTTCTTTTTATTCATGTCTCACTCCTTTCAATGTATGATTCCCTACCTCTCTAGAGAGGCAATACATAGTGCTATGTTATACTAACCTAATAAACTCGCAACAGAGATCAAAATACAATAGAATAAGAAGTGTAATCGTATGGATCAAAATAGAATAGAAAAGAATAGAATAGGATAAAATAGGATACAAGGGAATAATAGAAAAGGAAAAAGGATAGAAAGTGAGATCCCTTGGCACAATCAGACAGTTATTGCTAAACCCTTTGTGTGCTCCCTGTGGAGCGATGCTCGTGATTGGTCACTCTTTAACCAGAGGTCAGAGGGCAAGGCCAACGTATCCCCTCTCTCTCCTCCTGTCCTTCCAGGTTTAGTGCAACCAGGTAGGGATAGGGGTTTTACCTGGTGGCGTTCCAGTGGTAGTGTACGACGGCTTGGTCGTCGTGGCTGTCGCTGCCGTCCAGAGTGAAGCTACTGACGGGCAGAACCAGCTTCCTGTCTGGACCCACCACCGCCACCGGGCCACGGTTCATCGCCCCCTCCTCCAGGGACACTGGGACTTGGACTGAGAGGAGAGGAGGAGTATACAGTAGCAGAGGGAAGGAACACAGTCCTACCACATGGAACAGATCATCCTTCAAACGCTATTTACTCACTGAATATTCACAAATGTTTTCCGTGCAGTTCCAGAGTGATGTATGTTTGTATTTTTTTGTTTTTTTCTTGCTGGATGGAGCTGAGGGCATGACGCATTGGCGTGATGTAAGAGGCCTGGTATGTGTATAGACGGCATCCAGGGTGTAAAGGAGGACTGTATTGTCTGATCTAGTTGAACTTTAAACAATTGTGTGTCTATATATTATTTAATTATTTAATTTTCTGTATTATTTTTTTGTGTTTTTTTAGTTTTTTGTGCAGGGTTTTTGTGTTTATTTTGGGGTTATCCTGTTTTGTTGCGTTGTTGTTTTTGAGGTGTTGTTTTATACTCCTACTAAATAACTTACAAGTGCAATTATTTTGTAAATGCTGGTTACATTGAAAATCCAATAAACTATTTTTTTTCACAAATGTCTGTTTTTGCTGTGTGATAGTTTGGGTATGTTGGATGTACCCATCACGGTGGTGGCGATCATCTGCGGAGCAATGGGGGTTGGAGAGGTCACGGTGAGGTCATCGTCATGTCTGGGAGGCAGAGGGTTGGTGGGGTCAGAGGTCGAGGGCTGGGCTGAAAAGGGGGTCTCCGCAGTGGGTTGACTGGTGTCGGTGGGAACGACGAGGACGGTAGCTGCAGTGGAGTCGGAGGATCCAGCAGAGTCTGTCACTGTCACTCTGAACACGCGACAGGAGACAACGCATAAAACGGTCATGTATCACTTAGGGTCAAGGTGATAAGAGCAAAAAGGCGAGTTGACCTCACTCTTCTCGGGAGCAGTTGGGATAGGGCTCCCACACAGTTATGGCAATAAGAGTACTGCAGAAATTACACATTGTCAGGATTCTAAGGTAACAAACGTTTATGCATATTGTAATTTTCCATTACAGTCTGTTTCAATATCTTTTATTAATAAATCGTAACTACATTGCTCTTTAAGAAGTCTCCACTAACTGAAAGCACTAAATTATAAAATTAACTCAAATTAACTAACAGTGTGGCCCCAGTGTAGCAAGCCTGTGCTCCCCAGCCCTCTGTTGTTGTTGCTTGTGGGAGTTCACAAAGTTGCCAATGAAAACCAGGAAATTAAATTTCAGTTGGCCAGTGCTCACTTGAATGTTGATTGTCCAATCAAAAGGCAGAACACGTAACATACGAGCATACATTTGCATAAACACTAAACAACCTGGTGCACTAAAGCGAGCTGTACCGTGAGTGTTTGTTTAGGTTCTGAGCACCTTGTCCTGTCCAGTACCTGAAGGTGTAGTTCCCAGTCTCCAGGTGTGCCAGGTAAAGACTCCAGGTGTCAGCTGACCTCCCCAGGTGAACGGGGGGTCCACTGATCTGCTCCCACTCACAGCTGAGCAGGCCATCGCCTTCGCTCTCTGAAGCAGCCAAACACACGTTTTATTATTATTATTATAATTAATATTTACACCTTCCAACCACACCAGAAGTCTCACTGTACTATCATTAGTAACATTCCAATGAATTCAGATACAGGCCAAGGAGCAGGTAGGGGTTAGGGCTTCTTGCTCAAGGTTGCCTACAGATAGACAGTAGACATTGACTTTGAACCCAGAACCTTTCGGCTGGGAGTCGAACACTCCGCCCCAGCACTAGACAATGCTGACCCTGTTATTAGTATTATTGTTCTATTGTTTTAATGCTGTGACCCAGCCCACCCAGACCCCAGAGGTACGTACGGCTGGCGTTGAGGACCACCTCTCTGACTGGAGAAGACAGAACCTGACTGGGGGGGTCCACCACAGCATGGGGGCTCTGCTTCACAGCTGAAACAGAGATCAAGAGCACAATGCCAATGAACTTAAAAAATACATTTTTATATACTATGGGCCTTATTCACCTAGCGGCCATCTTGGTTCTACGCGCCAGCTGGGTGTGGGGAACTGAATGATGAATTCCGATTCAGTTCTGAAACTTCTATGGAGGTTTTTGTGAGGAGCATTGAGGGACTTTTCACAAGAGCCAATCAGAGAAGAAGAGGTTAAACAGTCTTTCAAACACTGTTTCTCTGGTGAAAACTGATTGTATACACATGTGTGTATATTTGTGTGTGTGTGTGTTTTACCAGCTTGTGTTGCTGGGTTGATTGAAGCTTCAATTTGAACGGTATCCAACGGCAAAGTCGGCACTACAGGGTCTCCCGGGGACACTTTAAGGGGTAGACCTTCAGGAAGAAAAGGATGGAAGGAAAAGAGAGAGTGAGAACAGGGATTGAATAGAATATAGTAGAGCTGTTTGCATGCCAACCACCACCACTATGAGCCTACCTGTTGTTGTCAGAGTAACCGTGGTAACAGAGAGCTGGGGCGTGGCCTCAGTGGGAAGTGATGTCCTTATATGGCTCTGTTGGGTTGAGCGAGTGGTCGGTTTCCACGGCGATGGTCTGACTGATGTAGTGGATGGGCTGGCTTCCTGAGAAGAGGAAATATGATCCTCTTATGAATCATAAACGTACTGCCTGGTCACTCTCTTTAAGAACAAACTAAAGCAGTGTTTGTGTGTTTGATAGAGATATAGGAGATAGAGAGAGAGAGAGAGAGAGAGAGAGAGAGAGAGCAAATCTCTATTTTGGAGTCTGCAAATACAAAACACACAAACAGATCAAAACTATATGCATTTATATGCACACACACACACACATACACACATGCACAAAGCATAATTAAAGACACTGCCTTTAGAAGAATCTATTTGTTAATGTACGATATATGATCCTGTTATGAATCATAAGCTTACTAGATAGTCATTCTCTTT
Organism: Merluccius polli; assembly: GCA_030340625.1. Taxonomy (NCBI): domain Eukaryota; kingdom Metazoa; phylum Chordata; class Actinopteri; order Gadiformes; family Merlucciidae; genus Merluccius; species Merluccius polli. The sequence continues at coordinate 26,020 of JAOPHQ010003833.1, forward strand.
AAGAACAAACTAAAGTAGTGTTTGTGTGTTTGACACACACACACAGCCATTGGAAGAATCCATCTGTTCATTTAGCCAGCAGATTAATTCATGTCAGCAGTGTGTTCTGACTCTCACTCTGTTTTCTGCAGGATGGAAAGTAGGACTCGGCTCTCTGAGTTGGCCCCTGAGGGCCCCGGAAGATGAGGGCCCCCCCGAGGAGCCGTTGACAGCCAAGCTGCTCTCCATCACTGGCCACTCCCCTTTTCCCTCACTCTCCTCCTCCGGCCAATGGGATAACAGCCCTGTTTCCAAGTCTCGGCCCCCTCCTCCCCCGTCCCGGGGCCTCTCCTCGCCCTCCAACACCGCCAGGTCCCTGAGGGCCTCTACGTCCCCAGGGGCCTCAGAGACCTCCGACGACGACGACGACTTCCAGCGGCCCCTGTACGGCTCCCCTCGTATCAGGGACCCCCGCATCAGGGGAGGCCCCCGCCGCACGAAAGCAAGGTAGGAGTCGGCCCCCGGCCGGTCCTGGGGCCGGCATGTCTCCCCCTGCTGGCAATTGAGGATGTAGCAGCGCCGCTGGAAGAGCCAGGCGAGGTCGCAGCGGGGGAGGTCACAGCAGGACACCAGACAGTGGGCCAGCGAGGTCACACCTGGCACCCACAGGATGCTGCTGCCGCTCAGCGCCGTGGACAACACCGCCTCCGAGAAGGTCGCCCCCTGGCGGCACTGGGATGTCTCTGCAGCTATAAGGAACACAATGTTTTACTTTTACTTTTTTTGTGTGTGTGTTCACTGTGGAGCGTGTGAGAGCTCACTGAAGTAAACCTTGGAATGGGCGACTCATTGTTGTTGTTCAGTGGCTACTAGATACTAAATTACTACAGCACAAGTTACTTCAGTCATTTCCAGTAACTCCGATAGGTACGCTTGTACAGTTACTAGTTACACTAAGAGAGTTACTCCAACACTGACACTGTGAATAATGAGAAAAGCTAGCTAGCTACATACGCTAACATTAAGCCAGAATTTCGCTCCTTCCAGTTGAAGTGACACTTTACTACACATACAGCAGCTCAGCTACTCCCACACACACACACACACACACACACACACACCTCCCACAGACTGGAGAAGCACCCAGAGGAGAAGAGCGCTTGGTGTCATGGTGACGACTTCCTTGAGAGACAGAGAGAAAAGAGGAGAGAGAGAGAGAGAGAAGGGGACAAGTAGAGAAGTGGACATTTAGTCAATTCAAACCCCACTTACCCTTTGCTAGCTAACTCGATTCACGTTTTGTGAGTGACGGGTCAGAATTGAACACAAAACTTAATTTGGACTGTCCTGTTTAACCGCTGAGACACCTGAATAAAATAAAGTGTTACCTTACATTTAAACAAAGCTAATATGACTGGTGTATACTTCTCAGATAAATACAGAAACACATAACACATAAATAAATAGTGTGAGGAGCTTTGGCATTCAAAACCCACGGCTATGCTATGCTACGCTACGCTAGCTAGAGCCCGTTCACTTCCAGCGTACAAACTGTGACTATTTAGCTCACATATTTAATAGCGAAACACAACAAACAAACAACAACAACAACAACACCACTGGACTCCCTTTGCGTGGCGACAACGAACACACACATGTCCCCACATGTTGTGGTAGTGTTCAGCTGGGGAAATGAAGACAGAAAAAGGCGGTCCCCCTTCACGGCGCTTCTCAGCTTCAGCGCCTAACTGCTGGACAGCTCCCGCCGCGGACCCACACGGCGGCACCGCGGACGCCTCGCGGTGCCGCCGCGGACCCACACGGCGGCACCGCGGACGCCTCGCGGTGCCGCCGCGGACCCACACGGCGGCACCGCGGACGCCTAGCGGTGCCGCCGTGTGGGTCCGCGGCGGCACCGCGGACCCACACGGCGGCACCGCGGACGCGGACCCACACGCGGTGCCGCCGCGGACCCACACGGCGGCACCGCGGACGCCTCGCGACCGCTTCGCTGTATTTAGCTGCAAATACTTAACTGCAACGCTTTTACGCTCTATACTGCCGTTAAATACCGTCGCATGCAGAGGCAGAGTAAGAACCATAGTGTCCGAGTATACATTTTTTGAGGGGGACAAAACGACCAAAACCGGCGGAGACGCGCGTTTATATAACATATATAACATATATATATATATATATATATATATATATATATATATATATATATATATATATATATATATATATATAGAGAGAGAGAGAGAGAGAGAGAGAGAGAGAGAGAGAGAGAGAGAGAGAGAGAGAGAGAGTCATCTCCTTACCGTGTGTGTGGGGGCCGTTAGCCGCCGTTGGACTACATTGCTGAGGGGGGGTGCGGACGTGCACACGCGTCGCGAGCCGCCGCCGCCGCCGCTGGTGCTGCTGCTCCTGACGCAGAGGGCGCGAGCGGAGCGGCGGCGACGCGCACGCGCACGCAGACCGCGCGTGGTGATGAACGTCCGTTGAGAGCACGTGCGTGGTAACGGGCCCCCCCGGGCCACGTCATCATCGGTTAACCTGCAGGCGTGCGCTAGTCGCTACTAATTATGGACCGTTTTAAAAAGGTGAGCCGCTGACATTTTGAATGGTTTCGAGTTATACTTTATAACAGGGGCGAGGCTAGCCCATTTTTAGGGGTGCTGAAGCACCCCTAAAAACAGGCTCAGCACCCCTAAAACTTGGGTAAGAAATGTTATTCTAAAAATTGTGTTTGTCTTTGACAGGGTTAAATAATGTCCAAAACATACTCTGTAGTTTGTGGTTTAAAATGTATATGTTAAGGACGAAAATGAAAACATCCCCGCTTAGCAAATGGTATCATCCTCTTCTCACCCCTCCTTCTCCTCTGCACCGCTCCGCAGCCCGACCGTCCAGCGCGACTCACGCAGAGTGAGATCTGTTTAGTTGTAGTACTGTTCCTTATAGCTGGAGGTATTCGATTTTGGTCATACATGCATATAACTATTAGAAGGGATTTCTTATGATGAAACTACTATGCATTTATTACTATGCCTTTGTGTCCTCAAGATACTGTGATGATGGTATGACATTGATTGTATGATGTGATGATAATTTGTCTACTGTTTGTTGGCTACGGCCCATGTATTCTTTGAGACACACCAAGGTGAATGCCATCCACATCCGGTTGTTGATGTTGACCCACGGTAAGCAAACCGTGGGGTTTTACGCGTAAGTTACGCAATTTACGTAACTTACGCAATTTGCGTAAGTTACGTAAATTGCGTAACTTATGCAATTCACGTAAATAACTTACGCAATTTGCGTAAGTTACGCAAATTGCGTAACTTACGCAATTCACGTAAATAACTTGCGTAATTTGCGTAAGTTACGCAATTTACGTAAGTTATTTACGTAAATTGCGTAACTTATTGCGTAAGTTACGTAAATTGCGTAACTTACGCAATTCACGTAGATAACTTACGCAATTTGCGTAAATTGCGTAACTTACGCAAATTACGTAAGTTATTTACGTGAATTGCGTAAGTTACGCAATTTACGTAACTTACGCAAATTGCGTAAGTTATTTACGTGAATTGCGTAAGTTACGCAATTTACGTAACTTACGCAATAAGTTACGCAATTTACTTAACTTACGCAATTTGCGTAAGTTACGTAAATTGCGTAACTTAATAACTTACGTAAATTGCGTAAGTTACGCAATTTACGTAACTTTTACGTAATTTACGTCACTTATTGCGTAAGTTACGCAATTCACGTAAATAACTTGCGTAATTTGCGTAAGTTACGCAATTTACGTAACTTACGCAATAAGGTACGCAATTTACGTAACTTACGCAATTGACGTAAGTTATTTACGTAAATTGCGTAACTTACGCAATTCACGTAAATAACTTACGCAATTTGCGTAAGTTACGTAAATTGCGTAACTTACGCAATTCACGTAAATAACTTACGCAATTTGCGTAAGTTACGTAAATTGCGTAACTTACGCAAGTTATTTACGTAAATTGCGTAACTTATTGCATAAGTTACGTAAATCGCGTAACTTACGCAATTTACGTAAGTTATACGTGAATTGCGTAAGTTACGCAAATTACGTAAATAAGTTACGTAAATTGCGTAAGTTACGTAAATTGCGTAACTTATTGCGTAAGTTACGTAAATTGCGTAACTTACGCAATTCACGTAAATAACTTACGCAATTTGCGTAAGTTACGTAAATTGCGTAACTTATTGCGTAAGTTACGTAAATTGCGTAACTTACGCAAGTTATTTACGTAAATTGCGTAACTTATTGCGTAAGTTACGTAAATTGCGTAAGTTACGCAATTTACGTAAGTTATACGTGAATTGCGTAAGTTACGCAAATTACATAAATAAGTTACGTAAATTGCGTAAGTTACGTAAATTGCGTAACTTACGCAAATTACGTAAGTTAACTTACGTAATTTAACGTAACTTAACAACGTAAATAACGTTAACAACGGTAACAACGTTAATAATGTTAATAACGTTAACAATATCAAAAACCTTTCTCAATCAATACATTCTCATGAAATATAACATGAAGCCCTGCCAGTGGTGCGGCGTTTGGACCAGAGTGAAAACAAACGAAACGACACATCACTGTATACCACCAGTATGTGTGAAAACACTCACTGTGGCTTTTTAAATTAATTGTTATTTATTCATAGATTTATATCTGTTATTTTTCAGTTGTCTGACTATCAAACCAGACAATAAAATAAAGTTAAATGTTTTTCTTTTGCTGCATTCATGTTTTACAGAGGATTTAACCTGAACCAGGCTTTGCAACAATAATAATCACATCACATTCATGGGGGCATAGTATATACTAACTCCTAGCGTTACTCTGTGTGTGTGTGTGTGTGTGTGTGTGTGTGTGTGTGTGTGAATGATAGTTATTTTTCAATAGACATATTTTTTGTTTTTGTGTGAAAAAAGGGTGGGTGGTGGCAGTGGGGCTCATTGGGTGCTCAGCACCCCTAAAGCTCTGACCCTAGAATCGCCCCTGCTTTATAAAAAGCATTGGACTTGAACCGAGTTGTTAATTTATAGTTATGAGAGAGCAGGTGTTTACCGCCAGAACCGGACCTATATTGTGCTATAGCACTGTTGGAGAAGCGGTCCGTTTGGGCCCTCCAGCCGTTAAAAACCATGCGGCTTTAATTTAAAATGTTCATGTTTTAAATGATATTCCAGATTTTTGTATTTTTACACAAATATTTTACATTACAAGACGAACACAATGAACACATAAAACAGATCATCAGCTGTTTGTATTTATTTATTTTTTAATACAAAAAAAACATTTACAACTGAAATCACAGGCAGATATAAATTACAACAGCAAACACAATCTTTTTTTTTTAAATACACATTTCTGCTTTCAACTACCTGTGACTCGGGGGGGTAAAATGCCCTTCTTTTCTCCTGCAGTCCTGGCGCATTAAAATATACAGTGATCTTTTAAAACACTGAACTAGGCTTAACGAGGTTCTCTGAGGGGGGGGGGGGGGGGGGGAGACAGCGGCGCCCTCAGCCTTCCCAGTCTTCACAGTACGGCCAGGTCACGCTCCCAGTCTCTACACCACGACATACATGACCTGCAGGCATGTGTCCCACAGACACACTCGATCTCCAAAAATATCTACTTCAAAATAAATCTCCCAATCTCTTTTTTTTCAATCACAACAAAAATAACAAAGCAACACCATCTTTCCTACACTTGGCTGCGAAGTGAGGAAGTCCTCCTCACAACGATATGAAAACAAGCTTTTTGTCTTATATGGGGCAACAGCCAAGAGGCTCGTCCTAGAGGCTGGGTAGCGGACGGGTTTAGGAACGAGATTAAACTTGAATCATTTGGAGGCAGATCTTGGGCCAGCGTTGATGGATGGGACAGTGAAGAGGAGAAGGACTCTGGTCTTGGGTACTGAGGTTCTGGGCTTCCAGTAACATGGAATGAACTACCCATTGTTCTGCTGTTCAATGGCTACTTTAGCAGTAGTAGTTACTGCAGTAGTGACAAGTTACTTCAGTAGTTACTAGTAACTATTAGTTACTATAGTAGTTACTTGTTACTCTGACAGTAAATTAATTGTTTTTCTGGTAGTTACTCTACTCTAGTTAATGTTGTTACAAGTTACTGAAGTAAGAATGACTCAAATAAGAGTTACTCCCTTTGTTACCAGTTACTAAAATAAGAGTTACTTTAGTAGCTGCTACTTCAGCAAGTTACTTCATTAGTAACTCCTTACTCCAGAGTATAAAACTGCAGTACTACACTGGTTTGGGTGGTTATCGGTTTTCTCACAGGCCGCTAATTTTAACTCCCCAAGTGCGCTCGTGCATTGAACAAGGGTGGTGAATGAGGACAGGATGTGAACCAACATGCCAAGCAAAACGCTGTTCCCACGCTTCAAAATAATGGTACAAAAAATGGATTTCTGTGTCTTTCCATACTAAACCTGTGTCTTATACGAGGTAAACCACACACCTACACCCACACACTACAACAGTAGACGAATCTGAGAAAGGATGGGTTGACTCCTTCACAATACGCCATTAGATATTAGACAAACTCCTTTACATTGACTCAAATGCATTCTTTTTTTCTTTTTTAAGAGTGTACCGTGATGTTGAAAACAAATAGATCTCATTTTACATTATCTTGTAAAAACACATCAATACCCTGTGAAACTATTTAAATTCTCCTGTGACCTCCCAAAGCCAATAACAATCAGCATGAACTGAAGCAACAAGGGATTATAAATTAAAAGCCATGAAATGTCTGTACATTAAGTTTGTCTTTGTTGAGACTAGTCCCTCTAAATCCTTTCTCCCAGTTGTGGGAAACGGTAGTTTCCTCTTGTAAAACCTGACTGAACTGCTCTCCAATGCAGACCCCGCCACTTTGAGACGAGTCAATAACGTTGTCCTCGTAAAATGGTCGCCACTATTACTCAAAAGAAAAAGTGTTTCAAACTTTCTATTGAAGGTAAACATCCTGTGTTAAACGATATTAAATCAACAACAGCAGAGAGAAGCAGCAGAGATAGAAGAACATGAACAGACTGCAGATCTCTTTAAAACGTCTGTGTTAGCAAACTGCATTTTTGGTTGCGTTTTTAAAAAGGGCGGGGGGGAAAATGAACGATGTAAACAGAGCTAGGAACAGCAGGGTTCTGTATTTTAAAACTCAAAAAGACAAATTTCCACTCATTTTCATGTCCATGAAACCATGAAAACAGACCATTGCCATGGTCATTTCCTGCCTTGAGAATCCAAATACGGTCACCTGTTAAAACGCTCACATCGGATGCATAGATTACTGTGTGGCCTGGTTCTATTATCAGTTCTGCTGGTATCACAACCTCTACGGACCCAAGACCCGGGTTCCACTCTGGTGTCCCTCGGGAAGGGAGAGGGTTGCTAGGGTCATCCCCATGGGTAGCGCCTTCCCCTGGCCAAGGAAGGGGAAGACCACCTGGGCCGAAGCGCAGTTACACCCCACTCCAGTAGGGGGCAGCAGAGAGGCAAAGCATGAAGGCAGCACAGCTCTGGGTCCAGGCTAGTTTCTGGGGGTGGGGGGAGCTCAGGGTGGGTTTGGGGGGGGGGGGGGGGGGGGGGTCAGCACTCAAGTGGGGGGTGGAAGCTTCGTCTGCAGTCCACAGCCTTGGGGCTTGGGGGCTGGGCTCGCCGCCGGCTGAGCTCCTGGCGTCCCAGCGTCCCGGCCAGACGAGTGTACGCCGCCTTGTACTTCTTATCGAACGCAGCTAGCAGAGACACAGACAGTTAATATTAACATCTACAGAGTACCGTTTCAATACTTCTTATCCAACGCAACTCGCAGACACAGGACAGTTAATATTGACATCTTTATAATATTATTTCAGTACTATTTTGGCTGGCGATTTAGCCAAGGCTATTTTGGCCATTTTGCTATACTTGTCATTCTACCTTTATATTCCATATTGAAAAATATTAACAATATCAATGCCTTTTATTTAGCACAACCTCGTCAATTTGAGATACTGAACTTAAAGGACAATTCCGGCGCAAAATGAGACCATATGATCATAACACATGTCCACCGAGTTGGACCGTTCTCTGGGATCAGTTTTCATTCTAGTCGAATGGAACCAAAGTTCTCGAAAACCACTAATTATCTTATAACGTTAGCTGTGGGGGCAGATATTCATGTAAAATAAATCGCAATTCTATACCACTAACAAGGCTCAAAATCGCACCATACTTCCACGGTAGTGGAATGTTCTACCTGAGGAACATGTTCTACCTGAGGAACAACATGTTCTACCGGAGGAACAACATGTCCTACCTGAAGAACAACATGTTCTACCCGAGGAACAACATGTTCTACCCGAGGAACATGTTCTACCAGAGGAACATGTCCTACCTGAGGAACATGTTCTACCTGAGGAACATGTTCTACCTGAGACACATGTTCTACCAGAGGAACATGTTCTACCTGAGACATGTTCTACCAGAGGAACATGTCCTACCTGAAGAACAACATGTTCTACCCGAGGAACAACATGTTCTACCCGAGGAACATGTTTTACCAGAGGAACATGTCCTACCTGAGGAACATGTTCTACCTGAGGAACATGTTCTACCTGAGACACATGTTCTACCAGAGGAACATGTTCTACCTGAGACATGTTCTACCAGAGGAACATGTCCTACCTGAAGAACAACATGTTCTACCCGAGGAACATGTTCTACCCGAGGAACATGTTCTACCAGAGGAACATGTCCTACCTGAGGAACATGTTCTACCTGAGACACATGTTCTACCTGAGACACATGTTCTACCAGAGGAACATGTTCTACCTGAGACATGTTCTACCAGAGGAACATGTTCTACCTGAGGAACATGTTCTACCTGAGGAACATGTTCTACCAGAGGAACATGTCCTACCTGAGACATGTTCTACCAGAGGAACATGTTCTACCTGAGGAACATGTCCTACCTGAGACATGTTCTACCAGAGGAACATGTTCTACCTGAGGAACATGTTCTACCTGAGGAACATGTTCTACCAGAGGAACATGTCCTACCTGAGACATGTTCTACCAGAGGAACATGTTCTACCTGAGGAACATGTTCTACCTGAGACACATGTTCTACCAGAGGAACATGTTCTACCCGAGGAACATGTTCTACCTGAGGAACATGTTCTACCTGAGGAACATGTTCTACCTGAGGAACATGTTCTACCAGAGGAACATGTTCTCAGGCATGCAAACTGGCTCGGGGTGAAAAAGGTGAGAATGATGCGTGAACTGAGAAAAACACAGACCCACTAGGGGGTTCCAGGGTTATACTCTATAGTATAACCCTGTATATAGTATAGTTTTCTTTAAAAAATTACAGGACTGGGGGGGGGGGGGGGGGGGGGGGTGCGGTGCGCGATTGTTGACAGGGGGGGGCCCACCCCGGACCTACGACCGACGTATTATGACAGTCCTGGACCGGCCCAATAATCTGGACCAGCCCAAAAATAATAATACACAAAATAAAAAAATAAAAAATATATATATATTACGGCCGGACGGCTCGGCCTGAAATCGTCCGGCCGTTCGGGAAATCTCCCGAACCTCCCTATGGCCAACCCGTCCCTGATTATGTATCAACATAACTGGCGACTCAGAGCCGTTGAAAAATGCTCTTTAAAGACTTTCCGCTCGCGCTGTCGGCAGGCCGCGCGGCTTCACGTTGCGCTCCCCGTGTGAAGTGACGGGCGGAGGAGCGCCATTCAGATTTTTCAACCGCCGCGTCAAAAAAGATGTAAACAGTTCTCAACTCTTCCAACGGCTCTCACGAGCGCGCGCATGCGTTCGACGAGCGCGGAAGCGTCAGTTCCACGGGAGTGCGCCCGCTTGTCGTGCCGCCTGACAGAATGCTGCGTCTTCTCTCTGCCCGCTCGCCTCTCCCCCCCCCCCCCCCCCCCCCCCCCCCCCCCCCCCCCTAAAAACAATTTCTCAACGGATCTCCACGAATCACACAAGTGGTACATTTTGTCTTCAAAACGGCGAATTTCACTGAAAGGTGACTAGTTTGCATGCCTGTGTTCTACCTGAGAAACATGTTCTACCTGAGGAACATGTTCTACCATAAAAAGCATCAGTCCCTGTCTTACCAACATGGTCCTTCCCCATAGCAGCTAGTGTCAGGAAGAGCATCTCTCTGTACACACTCCTGTTAAAACACACACACACACACACACACACACACACACACACACACACACACACACACACACACACACACACACACACACACACACACACACACACACACACACACACACACACACACAACTTAGAAGACAACTTTTTTTCCACTTGAGTGATGACCATCAATGTGCACAATTAATTAAGTAGCTCATAATTACTATGTATCACTCTTTATTGGCATAATTATCATTCTAATTATTCTCATTATATCTCACCCTCATCTCTTTCATCATCACTCTCATTACCATTGTCATTCTCACTCTCATTCTCACAATGAGTCTCATCATCTCCCTTCTCATTCTCACTCTCCCTCTCATCATGACCACAGAGCAGAGACCTCTGGAGTCCGCGGGGGGCCGGGTGCTTGGACACCGTGTCCAGGAAGAGGGTGACGGCCTTGTGGACCTCGTTCATCCCCACCCAGCGCAGCACCTCCTCCAGGAAGGACAGGCTGAACGGGTGGTTGTGCCTCCGCCAGCTGTAGTTGCGCATGGGGGGCGTCTTACTGTGTATTCTCCAGAGGATGTAAAGGGGGGGCCAGTGGTCTATGTCTGGACTCAGAGTATCCCAGAGCAGTCGCACCCTCACCACCGCGCCGTCTGACTACACACACGCATGCACACATACGGAAGAGAAAAGATTAGTATGCGTGTATGTGTTCGTATATCCGTCTGCATGTGTCAGTGTGTGTGTGTGTGTATATGTACCAGTGGGTGGGTACCAGTATGCGCGTACCAGTGAGAGCGTGCGGGCAAGCGGCGCCACCCAGGCCGACATGCGGACCAGCTGCAGCAGGTTGCTAGGCAACCCCAGGCGCTGGAAGTACCAGACAAGGTTCCAGAAGAGGATGGAGTGGCTCTCCAACAGCTGGCTGTGGGCCAGCACGCCGTCCCCCTCGTTCTCCAGCAGGCTCTCCAGCTCCTTGCGCAGCACTAGGGGGCTCAAGTAGGCCACCGTCACCTGGGGGGGGTGGGACGCACTGGAGCCCTGGGGGGGGGGGGGGGAGAGATAATGTTTGTTTTGTCGTGGCTTCGACTTCCAGCTCCCAGGTTTGGGTTTGATCCCCAACAGCATCATCACATGTATCGGGATTCACTGTGGGTGAGTATGAGCAAAAGGTGAAAATAGTGTGTACATATCGGTGTGTGTGTGTGTGTGTGTGTGTGTGTGTGTTACCATGGTGATGCGGCTGCTGTGTGAGTAGCTGCTGGTGTCAGATCCAGAGTCGTCTCCTGCTCCGTTACAGTGGCGCGGGGAGTCCTCCTGGCCCCCGGGGGCCCCTACAGCATCCTCCTCATCCTCATCCTCCTCCGCATTCATCTGGCCTCGGTCCCGGCTGACATGCACAACAGAAACACATGTTACATGGATGATGTAATCAGCACTTCGGCAGAACCGTTACAAGGAAGACATTCTTGACAAATTATTAACCAAAATTGATGTTTTAGTGAAGCCAGGAGACACGGCAACGATGGTTTGATCACCCAGAGCGGTATTGTCCTTTAAAGACTGTACCTGTCAAAGAAAATAATACATGAAATGATATTAAATGAAATTAGGTACAGCGAGAGGTGGGGTCAGACAGAATAGAGAGAGAGGTGAGACAGGCTCAGAGGAGTGAGACAGGCTCGGAGAGATGCGGTGAGACAGTGTGGTCCGGGGGGTGTGAGACAGGCTCAGAGAGAGGGCTGGGGCGTGAGACAGTGTGGTCCGGGGGTGTGAGAGGCTCAGATAGAGGGGCGGGGGGTGAGACAGTGTGGTCCGGGGGTGTGAGAGGCTCAGATAGAGGGGCGGGGGGTGAGACAGTGTGGTCCGGGGGATGTGAGAGTCTCAGATAGAGGGGCGGGGGGTGAGACAGTGTGGTCCGGGGGATGTGAGAGGCTCAGATAGAGGGGCGGGGGGGTGAGACAGTGTGGTCCGGGGGGGTGTGAGACAGGCTCAGAGAGAGGGCTGGGGTGTGAGACAGTGTGGTCCGGGGGTGTGAGAGGCTCAGATAGAGGGGCGGGGGGTGAGACAGTGTGGTCCAGAGGGGTGTGAGACAGGCTCAGAGAGAGGGCTGGGGTGTGAGACAGTGTGGTCCAGGGGGGGGGGTGAAACAGGCTCAGAGAGAGGGCTTGGGGTTGAGACAGTGTGGTCCAGAGGGGTGTGAGACAGGCTCAGAGAGAGGGCTGGGGCGTGAGACAGTGTGGTCCGGGGGTGTGAGAGGCTCAGATAGAGGGGCGGGGGGTGAGACAGTGTGGTCCGGGGGTGTGAGAGGCTCAGATAGAGGGGCGGGGGGTGAGACAGTGTGGTCCGGGGGATGTGAGAGTCTCAGATAGAGGGGCGGGGGGTGAGACAGTGTGGTCCGGGGGATGTGAGAGGCTCAGATAGAGGGGCGGGGGGTGAGACAGTGTGGTCCGGGGGGGTGTGAGACAGGCTCAGAGAGAGGGCTGGGGTGTGAGACAGTGTGGTCCGGGGGTGTGAGAGGCTCAGATAGAGGGGCGGGGGGTGAGACAGTGTGGTCCGGGGGTGTGAGAGGCTCAGAGAGAGGGCTGGGGCGTGAGACAGTGTGGTCCGGGGGTGTGAGACAGGCTCAGAGAGAGAGGGCTTGGGGTTGAGACAGTGTGGTCCGGGGGGTGTGAGACAGGCTCAGAGAGAGGGCTGGGGTGTGAGACAGTGTGGTCCAGGGGGGGGGGGGTGAAACAGGCTCAGAGAGGGGTGGGGTGAGAGAGTGTGTTCCACAGGGCGTGTGAGACAGGCTCAGAGAGAGGGCTTGGGTGTGAGACAGTGTGGTCCAGGGGGGGGGGTGAAACAGGCTCAGAGAGGGGTGGGGTGAGACAGTGTGGTCCAGAGGGGTGTGAGACAGGCTCAGAGAGAGGGCTGGGGCGTGAGACAGTGTGGTCCAGGGGGGGGGGGGGTGAAACAGGCTCAGAGAGGGGTGGGGTGAGAGAGTGTGTTCCACAGGGCGTGTGAGACAGGCTCAGAGAGAGGGCTGGGGTGTGAGACAGTGTGGTCCAGGGGGGGGGGGGGGGTGAAACAGGCTCAGAGAGGGGTGGGGTGAGAGAGTGTGTTCCACAGGGCGTGTGAGACAGGCTCAGAGAGAGGGCTGGGGGGTGAGACAGGGTGGGCCTACCTGCTGATGGGCCCGGGGTCTCGGACCTCGGCACTGAGGAAGGGGACGAAGGAGGCGCTGCAGAAGGGGCAGGAGGAGTTGAGGTTGGAGTCGTCGGACGTCCAGCCGGCCATGATGTCCTCGTCGTACACCAGGGAGTTACAGGTCCGGCACAGCGAACAGCTCGACATCAACACCTGGAGAGGGTCGCCGTGGTAGCGAAGATCGGGTCAGTAGTCATAGTAACAAGCCATAGTAAGTGATTTCAAGGGAAACTGCTCGGAAGCGCCACACCATTAAAACAGAAACTACTTTATCATGGTATATTTAAATGTAATCAAGTAAACTAATGACAGTTATCCTGGAGCTTCACACAACGTTACATTACACACCACACGTACCTCTAGCCCCACCCCCTCTTGATTGGCATCCCAGGACCTGCGCAGCGGATAGGCTGGGCTTGGAGTGTCACTCAGGTCGATGTCACTGCTTACGGACAGGGAGCTCTACAGAGACAACACATTCAGAAATGATGCAGAAACGCAATAAGGAAATAATTTAAAAATGGTTAAATGTGAACATCGATTTTTAATCATCCGATCTAGGACAGACAAACCTACTCACATTACTACATTACATTTCTGTTTGTTAGGCATTTTTAGATTCTTTCATTTATTTTCAACATTTCACAATTGAAAGCAAGAAAAAAGTAATTGTTCATCCATCCATCGTCGGTATGTCTGTCCATCCACCAACCACCCACCCGTCCCTCCCTCCCTCCCCAACTCCCTCCCTCGACCGGGTGACCTCTGACCTCCGAGGTGGCGTTGACCAGTCTCTCCTTGGCCCTGAGGAGGGTCTCGGCCACTTGGGCCTTGCGAGACTGCCTCTGCTCCGACACCCTGCGTCCCCCCACCCCCTCCTCCTCCTCCTCCTCCTCCTCCTCCTCCTCCTCCTCCTCCTCCTCCTCGCCGGTCGTCCACGCTGGCCGCCCGCCGTACAGAGGAGCGGTGTCGGGTGGGGGTGAGAAGCTGCTGCAGCTTCCCTGCCAGACCCCCCTTAAGGGGAGAGGCCACGTTGTTGGAGTTCTCATCCAGGGTCCGCGGCCGCCCCCCGCCACCACTGCTGGGGTCCCGGGTCGCCCCAGATCTGCAGGGGTGAACAGATTCATGGTAAATGTGGCCACTCAAAGTAATTTACAACTTGTGCCCTCGCGTTCACCCATTCATACACACGTCGTACACCGACGTCGGTGTCGACCATGCAAGGGTCAGCTCGACGGGAGCAGTTAGGGTTAGGCGTCTTGCTCAGAGACACCGCAGCACTTGGTGGGAGGAGCCGGGGATTGAACCAGAAACGTACCTGGTTGTCAGACAACCTGCTCTACCTCCTGAGCTGCTTGGGGTAAATATTTGCCAAGTCCAATTCCACCAACGTTTCGGATTTTGCTCTTTAGCATGTATATCCTATGTGAGCCTGTGATTTGTCCATGTATGTTATTTAATGTGTTGTTAGTGTGTGGTTGCTCTTTAGCATGTATTTCCCATGCTGTACTACAGAAAAGGACAGCAGAGGTTAGAAAATAGTGGCCCCCAAAGCTCCTTACGAACAGACGTACTCTCTAAAACAGTCACAGCAACATTTTTTCCATCTGACTTTCAGAATCATGTCACTTCCTCTGTATATTGGGTCACGTGTGGTGCGGCATTTCTTTCCAGTTATGTTAGCACATATAAGTGTCTTGTCACTTGTTAACTTAAATTCACATCCCCTCACTATTTAGCATGTCTTCGCTATGATACAAGCGTATGGTTGCTCTTTAACTCATTGGCTGCCAGCCATTTTCAGTGCAGAGAGCCCCATACTGCCAAGCGTTTTACAGCATTTTGACTGATTTCCTAAGACCCACTTAACAGTGAGTTCTATGACTATGTAAACACCGAAACTATCATCTTCTTTCTTCTTTAATCAGGAACAAACCGTTTGTTTCTACCTTTTTCCGTTCTTTAGTAATCGGCAGTAGAACATACGTTGGTTTCACCAAAAACACCTGTTTTTGACCAAAAATGGAGAAAACAAGCTTTTTGTGTTACTCATCTCTCCCATCCTATTTGGCACGGGGCCCACCTAGTGGGTCAGTTCGGTAGTACATACTATGTTTACCACCTAGTGGGTCAGTTCGGTAGTACATACTATGTTTACAAGCCTGATTTTTTGTGACAAGGTCCGCTAGATCGCTCCCCAGTCAGCCCCGTTGAAAAACATAATTGACGTCTATAGACGTCATTGGCAGTCAACGGTTGTATTTCAATTGACGTCTATAGACGTCATTGGCAGCCAATGAGTTAATAATAATAATAATAATACACATTTTTATTTATGTAGCACCTTTCATACATAACAATGCAGCTCAAGGGGCTACAGAGAAAATACACAAAATAATAGAACAAAATACATTCAAAAGAGCAAAATACAAAAAGCAGCAGATAAAAACCTAATATTGTGTAGGGCAGGGCAGCGCAGTGTATTGATAGGTATTTCCTATGATGCTAGCATGCATTTCCCCCAGAAGACACACCCACCTGCCGTCTCTCTCAGTGAATTGCCAGCTAGAGTCTGAGGTGTCTGAGGCGTCTGCCTCGGCGCTCTCCTTGTAGAAGGTGGACAGACACACCTGGCTGCGCTGCACCAGCACGCCAGCAGGGGGCAGCAGCAGCGGCGGAGGAGCGAGGGTGGAGGCTTCGCGCGGCCCCGCCGGCGGCTTCCTAGCGCTGGGGTCACTGCAGCCATTGGTCCCCGCGCTGAGGAGCACCGACAGCTTGCAGGGTCTGGACTCTGGAGGAAGGGGGGGGTGGGCAGGGTTAGGAGGGGTGGAGCCTTCCAGGGTTGTCGAGGACGAGGAGTTGGTTGGTTAATGTCTGTTAGTATCTCCAGATTCTCCTGACATTTAAACCAACAATCTGGTATAAAATGTCTGTAGTTATAGCTCATAAAAAAAATCATGCAAAATCTGAAAATAACCTCAGTAATTTCACTCAATTGATTCATCGATGTATGTTAAAGTCTGGCGATAGTTGGCTAAATGTTTCAGTGGATTGTAGCTTAAATGTCAGAATAAGTGAATCACAGGAGAAAGGAGAGAGGAGAGAAAGAGATGAATAGTAAGATAGAGAGTGTGATGGAGAGACAGATCTCCAGGAGGACTCACTCTCTGCTGAGGCCTTCATGCTGTTCAGACTGTTGCTCTTCACCAGCGGACCGGTCAGTGATTCGTGGCTGGAGCACGCACTCAAAGCACTCAAGCTGTTTTGGCGAATCAGGTTGTATTGTGGGCGGGGTCTCTGATGGGAGTCCATTGTGACATCTACAAAAAGAAAACACTAAACATCTTAACCTTTCTTTAAAAATTGTACACAGTGTCCACCAGTAGAAGACTGTGGTTGTACTGGGCAGCTCCCAGTGTCCACCAGGACTGTGGTTGTACTGGGGAGCTGCCACCAATGAATATTTGCACCATTATTCATGTTTTCTACTGATGAACACCGCCCAACATTTTTTAATGACATCATGCTGACCTGCTTGTGAGCCCAGTGAGTTGCTCTTCTGCTGTCGTTTGATTGGCTGCCTGAACTGGGCCACAGCCAATAGGACATTGCGCAGCTTGGCCCAGCGTAGACGTCCGCCCTGATTGGTGGAGGGCCACTTGCTCTCCAACACTGCCTAAAGAGAGAGAAAGACAGTATTTGAACAAACAACCACCAGAAAATATACACCCAAGTGCAAGACAAGTTTAGTAGACAAGCATGTTATAGTAGCCTTACACAGCCATACCATATTAGGTCTGGAAAGTATGCCATCGGCAGTATTTGTTGAAGGGCGTCAGTCAACCTTACTTTGCAGCCGATTGGATTAGCTTCAGTAAGTCGGATCCAGAGTGCCGTGTTTCGGAAGTAAACACCATGAGCGAAAGTTACCGCTACCATTTTCATTGAATGAAAAACTTGAACGCAACTTCTTGCGTTCAAATAAAACTAATTCCAAAGCTGCATAAATATTATTATATTACTTAGGCCACTGTAGAAATGTGCAAAACGGCACTGCCTGGTTCACTCGGGTTCGCTGATTAGCTGACAGAATTTTGTTGTTGTTGTGTGTGAGTACTTTGTAGTGTAAGTGTAGTAGTAAGCGTGTTGTAGTAAGCGTATGTTATACCATGTAGTAGCAAGCGTATGTTATACCTTGTATAGTAAGCGTATGTTATACCATGTAGTAGCAAGCGTATGTTATACCTTGTATAGTAAGCGTATGTTATACCATGTAGTAGTAAGCGTATGTTATACCTTGCATAGTAAGCGTATGTGATACCTTGTAGTAGTAAGCGTATGTTATACCTTGTGGTAGTAAGCGTATGTTATACCTTGTATAGTAAGCGTATGTTATACCATGTAGTAGTAAGCGTATGTTATACCTTGCATAGTAAGCGTATGTTATACCATGTAGTAGTAAGCGTATGTTATACCTTGCATAGTAAGCGTATGTTATACCATGTAGTAGCAAGCGTATGTTATACCTTGTATAGTAAGCGTATGTTATACCATGTAGTAGTAAGCGTATGTTATACCTTGCATAGTAAGCGTATGTTATACCTTGTTGTAATAAGTGTATGTTATACCTTGTAGTAGTAAGTGTATGTTATACCTTGTGGTAGTAAGTGTATGTTATACCTTGTAGTAGTAAGCGTATGTTATACCTTGTTGTAATAAGTGTATGTTATACCTTGTGGTAGTAAGTGTATGTTATACCTTGTAGTAGTAAGTGTATGTTATACCTTGTGGTAGTAAGCGTATGTTATACCTTGTGGTAGTAAGCGTATGTTATACCTTGTTGTAATAAGTGTATGTTATACCTTGTAGTAGTAAGTGTATGTTATACCTTGTAGTAGTAAGTGTATGTTATACCTTGTGGTAGTAAGTGTATGTTATACCTTGTAGTAGTAAGTGTATGTGATACCTTGTGGTAGTAAGTGTATGTTATACCTTGTAGTAGTAAGTGTATGTTATACCTTGTAGTAGTAAGTGTATGTTATACCTTGTGGTAGTAAGTGTATGTTATACCTTGTAGTAGTAAGTGTATGTTATACCTTGTGGTAGTAAGTGTATGTGATACCTTGTGGTAGTAAGCGTATGTTATACCTTGTTGTAATAAGTGTATGTTATACCTTGTAGTAGTAAGTGTATGTTATACCTTGTGGTAGTAAGTGTATGTTATACCTTGTAGTAGTAAGTGTATGTTATACCTTGTGGTAGTAAGCGTATGTTATACCTTGATGTAATAAGCAAATGTTATACCTTGTTGTAGTAAGCATATGTTATGGTGTTGGGGGTGACTCCAGCTTTCTTCATCTCCAGTAGGACTCGGACGGCCAGGACCGGCTGTCCGTACTGACCGCACAACTGCATCAAGATACGATAACACACCTGCAACACACACAAACACACACACACACACACACACACAACACACACACACACAATTGGGTATCACAGCAGACATACAGCATAGTAAAGTCATTCAAGAGAATAAGAATATGCAAAGAACTACAAATTATATATATTAACAAAAACTACATACAACTATATACAATGAGCATAGAAAGGAAATGTAAATGCAGAATTTAAATCTAAAGATTATTGTAGTAGAGGTAAACATTATTATATGCTACATTATTGATTCAAATAGTTCAAAGTGTACAGTGTATTTCTTGTAAGGAGAAACTGGCAAGCACAGCCATAAAATATTTAAAATGGTAAAAGGAAATCGGCTAATTCAAGTATGGTTGTCTCGGTAAAGATGGCGTCTTCTCACCTCGTCAGGCAGCATCACCTTGCGGTTCTCCATGTGTTTGAGGACGTCGTAGGCCGTGTGCAGTGCGCGCACCTTGGCACTCTCGGCCCGCACAAAGGTGGGCAGGTAGAGGAACCACAGCCCGTAGCAGTGGCCCAGCAGACACTTGGACCACATGTCCGGTACCGTGGAGTACTTCTGGGCCCGCTTCTGGGCCACCTTGATCTCCTGGTCGGGTTAGAGAGTGACAGACCGGGTTTAAAGTGTGTTGTGGTGATCAGATGTGCAGGTTAACATCATTCTGTACATTGGAATTCTCATGGCAAGGCAAGGGTCATCCATGTACAACAAAAAGAGCCACATAGGAAATGTGGGATAAAAAAAAGAAAGCAAAAGTGGCAAAGGTATCCAAGTCTAGGTGTAAAATATAATATTAAATAGGAGGTGCATAAAATCTGGAGATAGATACAAGCAATTATAAACTGTATGGCAACATATATGTGTTATATGGCACCATTTGCATATAGAGCAGGGAGGCGGAAAAGTTCCAATCACAGAGACCAACTGGAGTGAACACCAGTCCCACATAAAGACAATAACGGACCAATCAGATCCTGTACCTGTTTGGTGCGTCTGGGGGCAGGGCTACTGGGCGCGCTCCGATTGGCTGGGAGACGGAGCTGGTCCTGGGGCCGGTCGAAGAGCTCGGGCCTCAGAACGGGGAAGGTCTCGTAACTATGACAAAAGTGATATAATAATTAATAATCAGTTGCTGTAAGTGTCCACACACGGAGATACTTCCAATAACGTCAGAAGAGAGAGTCAGTGAATGTGTTTCTCTGTGTTACTTAGGGATGGGAATCGATACAATTTTATTGATACCAATTCCATTATCGATTCGAGTCATTATCGATTCCCTTATTGATTCCTGATCAATTTTACACAGCTACACAGCTGTCTACACAGCCAGAACGAGGTCCACTAAAATCATCCAGTCATCCACAATAATGCCTGTGTGTTTTCTCTTCGGGTGAATAGCGCTAGTCCTGCGGTGCAATTTCATCAAAACTTGCAGCACAATGTTCAAACCACCTATTTGCTTTGTGATAATTGAAAGTAGGCCTAACCTCATTCTAGGAAGCTGTGTCTTCGGAAACTTTTAGTTTACATATAAGCTCTGCCGTAACAGAGTCAGACTCAGACCAATGAGTGGATCTGAAAGCCACTCACTTCCATGCAGCAATCCTACGTGATATTGTAGTTTTGGGTTATTAAAATAGCACATTTGTTTCAACGAATTGAACCACTTCAGAAATTAAAAGGTAAAAGTGATCAGTTGATAAAAACGCAATTCTACAGCAGTGGTCTCCGCCGGCTTCGATTCAGACAGGGAAACACACGTACGGTGACATTTCTTTTTTAAATTAACTATTCAAATATTCGTTCGTAAAACCTAACAATTATTAAAACCTTGAAATTATGTATTCAGGCCAGCCCTAGAGAGTTGTTTGATAAATTGCTATTTAACACATTCGGAGAGGATTTGAATTGCTATTTTATTCTTAATTCTTATCATTTTGGCGCTGGCCAAAAATTCCTCCTCCATTACAAGTAGCACAGTTGTCATCTATCTCCATGAAATTCCTGCAACGACTCCATCGTTGTTTTGAAACTGTCGTAAAAACATGCCAGCATCGTTAAGAGGAATTGATAAGCTCGGAGGCATTCGATTCCGATGGATCGGACAATTTAAAACCGGTTGTCAACTGGACCCAAGTGTTATATATATATATATATATATATATTGTGTATGTAGAGTACGTATGTAAGAGTGTTTCAGTGTTTGTGTATGTGTTAAGTTGTTGATGAAGAGTGTGGATGTGTTCATATGAATGTTCCTGTGAATACATAGGAGTGGTGTGTGTGTGTGTCACCTGTAGAGAGCGGGACACTCAGACCCGTCTGGCTGCTGGGGTTCCTCTGGAGGCATGATGAAGACGGTGTGTTCTCCACCGTGAGACTCATCCAGGTCTATCAGCCTCACCTCCTCTGGCTTCTCCACGTCCACCTGACAACACACACAACCACGGTATAACTAGGTTAAACTAGATGATCAGGTTAAACTAGTTAGATAACCATGATACACTTGTTTGAATAAAACAACCAACTAGTTAGAACCAAACAACTAGCAAGTTAGCAACCAAGCAAACAACTAGTTTACTAATCAACAAGCTAGTTATGCACTAAACAACCAGCTATCTAAAGAAAACTATTTAGAGACCAAATAATTATTCTTTAGTAACCAACAACTAGTTGGCTACTTAACATCCAGCTTGTTAACTAACCAATATGACACCAAACTGCTAGCTAGCACCAAATAACCGGGTAGCGAGCTACTGAAAACCCAGCTAGGTTAGAGATGTTTAAGGTTAGGGCTAAATTTCTCTTCTCACCTTTTGGACACACTCGTCAAAAAACTCGAGGCAGACGTGGCGGTCACTGACGAAGGAGCACTCCTCGATGAACTGGGTGAACATCTGGGTCCGGGTCAGCTGGATGTAGAACTTCTGCTGGGTCCTGTCCCGAGACTTCAGGAACCCTGCAGGGTGGTGGTAGGGGGGGGGGGGGGAGAGACACAGTCATAACTACAATGTTCCTGTAAGTGACATTAAATTAAATGATTATTATTATGGTATATGATGACCTTTCACTGTACATTCTAAGGTTGTCATTATATTTTTATTCTTGACTAGTACATTTTCTCATTTAACGTTTTACGTGGTTTGGCAATATAAATGTTCATTTCCAATGCCAATAGAGCCCTTTGAGAGAGAGAGAGAGAGAGAGAGAGAGAGAGAGAGAGAGAGAGAGACAGACAGAGAGACAGACAGACAGACAGACAGACAGAGAATCCATTGAACACAAACAAACACTGGCACTCTCCTCCCCCCTCCCCCCCCATCTCTCTCTCTCCTCTCCGCTATCCCCAGACAACAACACAGAGACACTAGTGTGATGTGTCACAGACCCTGGAGGTTGAAGAGGGAGCTGCAGTCGGTGGTGGTGTCGGAGGGGGCCTGGGTGATGGGCAGAAGGAAGCCCCGGTAGCCCCTCAGCACGGCGCTCATGAAGCGGAGGAACGCCTCCTGGATCTCCAGCTCCAGCTGTTTCTGCCTCCGGTAGATCTGGTCGTAGTCCGTCAACA
>JAOPHQ010003834.1:0-43467 GCA_030340625.1 Merluccius polli
CGACTTGAGTTAATTCCTTCCGTCGTTGAGTTTAGAATTGCTATTAATTTGACAAAACATTTTAGTTAAATTGCAGTTGTAAGATAGTTGACACCTTCAGTTTATTGTCATCCTCAGCAGTTAATAGCTGGTTCAGGGTTTCCACTGCGGTGCGTTAAACGCAAATGAGCCGCACCTGTAAGTCAGTTAAAGAGTTTAAGTGTGTGTGGTGTGTGTGTGTGTAGTGTGTGTGTGTGTGCGTGTACGTGCATGTGAGACTGTGTGTGCGTTGTAGGTGCTTGTTAGTGTGTGTATGTGCATGTTAGTGTGTGTGTGTCATGTACTTGCATGTGTGTGTGTGTGTGTGTGTGTGTGTACGTTCATGTTAGTGTGTGTGTGCGTGTGTGTGTGCGTGGACCAGAGTTGCGCTAGACTTTTTCGTTGTCTGTCATTTTCACTGACAGGGTCATAAAAATCCCGTCATAATCTATTTTTACGGTACTTTATTTTTTTAAATGATAATAATGACATGTTCAATAGCATTTAATTTTATTCATTTTTAATGATATTATATTCAGTCCAAACAAGCTGAACAAATTATCCACACTGTGGATACACACATCAAGCAGAAGAATATGTAACTTTTTCTCCGCAGTAACAAAAACAATGGACTGTGTGGCCCCAGTAGCTACATATGAACAATGAATAATGAAATATGGACAGTTCACTGTGGCCTTAACGCACAGTCTCACACCTTCCTCTGGTCCGCATGGACTTGAATCGCGCGCCCGCTTGCGCGTAATCAAATGTTTCAAGTAGGATGCTGCCGTGACATTTTTCTTCTTCTCTACTTTTCTTCTTCTACAAGAGCCAATTAATTATGCTCATCGCCACAAGTAGTCACGGGTGTGAATTGCAGTCTGTCAAAATGACGGACGGCCCTCAGATTTTTCCGTCACGTTTTTAAAAAAATGGGTCAGTGACGGAAAATATTCGGTTAACGTGATCCCTGGCGTAGATGTGCATGTGAGTGTGTGTGTGTGTGTGTACATGCATGCGAGGGTGTGGTGTGCGTGTAGGTGCATGGTAGTGTGTGTGTGTACATGTGTGTGTGCGTGTGCGCGCTGTGTGTGTATGTGGCAAACAGCGTGGTCTATCTGCAGTGCTGCCTGTGTCGTGGACATAAGCTATGAGCTGTTCAGCTCCACAATGGATTAGGATTCATGAAGTGCCAATGAACAAACCATTATTGATACCGCATGATCAGAATGATGATGCACATTTCCCTCCGCTTGATTCGCTATTGTATTCCACACATGCTTTTGTGTGCTGTTGATGTGTGCATTCACACAGCAATATCTTTAGACTCTCTCTTTCTCTCTTGGGGTGTCACCCTTCTCCCTGTCTGAAAGCTTCATTTTAATAAATCCCCCTAACAGCAGCACCACAGTGTGTGGTGTGGTGTGTGTGTGTGCGGGTGTGTGCGTGTTGTATCTGTGTTAAATCTCACTGCATCACTATGTTTGTGTCTTTACACGGACCATAACAAACAAAGAATTGACAACCTGTCATCAGTGGCCCCTTCAGAGCCTGTCTAAATGTGTGTGTGTGGTTGTGTGTGTGTGTGTGGTTGTGTGTGTGAATGCGTGTGTGAATGCGTGTGTGAATGCGTGTGTGAATGCGTTGTGTGCAAGTGTAACGGGTGTGGTGTCTCTTGTGTGGGAGATGTGTGTGTGTGTGTGAGAGGAGAGAGAGAGAGAGAGAGAGAGAGAGAGAGAGAGAGAGTGAGACGAGAGAGAGAGAGAGAGAGAGAGAGAGAGAGAGAGAGAGAGACTTGTACAGATCAAGGACAATGACTGGCTGGCGTGTGAAGAGAGAGACTGAGCGAGGGCTCCCTGTTCAGTTTGATATGTCAAAAGGCCACTCGCCACCACTGCTTCATTGTAGACTCAGAACACTCCTCCTCCATCCACTATTATCTCTCTCTCTCTCTCTGTCTCTCTCCCTCTTTCCCTCTCTCTCTCCTCTCTCTCTCTCTCTCTCTCTCTCTCTCTCTCTCTCTCTCTCTCTCTCTCTCTCTCTCTATCTTTGCCCACAGCGCTTGCATTTTACATGTCTCCTTTTTTGTATGATCTGTTAATGATGTTTCTACATGTGATTTCTTGAATGGGCTTGTGTTTGAATGGTGCTGTAGGGCTTGTACATCAGAATGCATCGTGGGATTTTTTTGTTGGCGATACTTCACCACATTGAGAGGATGCAAGAGAGTTGTAGTACTGTAAAATCCTAAATCAACGCAAATATACCGTCACCGAGGCTAACGTTGTTTTGCCACGTCTCGCATGAGAAACGCTGTGGCAGTTTCGAACACAACAATGTCTTCCCATAATGGCAAATCATTTCACAATGTATTACTAAACGATGACCAAAAACACATCAATAACTCACATTCCTGTGCTTCCTATGCTTCCAAAATGGAGGTGGTCATTGCGCGATGTACATGCCCGATATGAATAAACTTGCCTTGCCTTGCCTTTGCATCCATCTCTCTCTAAACATTTTAAAAACGTCAGATTAGCATAATCTATATCCGTGTGTGTGTCCCTGTTGAAGATAGACAGCCTCCTAAATGTCACCAGGATGACACTTTCATTTTCTGCATATTTAATGTTTTTGCACAAATTTGACAGGTTACACGTCATTTTATTTTAGGTTTAGTTAGAAATATTCATTTACACATAAAATGGGCTGTTACAGGGACTATGATGTTCATAAGAAATTGCCCTGTCAAGAAAAGAGATGAATAAGGGATGAAATGAAAGTTAATAAGGAACTGAAATCGCAATATCAAACTTCCATCACATTCAAAACCAATGGCAGTCATAAAATCTATGCCAGCTGAATACAACAGTGCCCTGTCAAAAAGTGCTAACTGTCCATATAAATATAATTGTAATATAAGTGTAATGTATTAAAAATGAAATGAAAAATGTAGATGAAGATTTTACAACGCATTTCAGTATAAAATATTTAAGATGCTCTTAAAAAGACCACCCCCCACCCCACACACACACACACTTTAGACCCTAGTACTTTGGCAGAATATGAAATATTTTATATAACAGATGTTTTGTTCTTTATTTCTTTTGGAGCGAGATCAGTGAGGAGGGAGGAGTACTTTATTTCTTGGTGGAGCTGATGGATGTGTCTGCCCACATATCTGGTCAGTGGCGGAGGTCTTAACCGCTGTCCCTGGCAGTGATCGACCTAACCCTCAACGCCTCTACCGCCTCGCTCTCCTCCCTTCCTTCTCCTTGCCCCCTTCAGAGGTAATCAGCATCCACCACCCAGTCTCCCTTGACTTTCACCCTCCTCCTCCTCCTCCCCATCCTCCTCCTCCTATCCACCTTGCTCCTCCTCTCCTGTCCCCATCTCTCCTGTCTCCACATCCTCCTTCCTCCTCCTCGTCTGCTCCTCTCCTATGTCTCCCTATCCTTTGTCCTGCTCCTCTTCCTCTTTTCCTCCTCGTCTCCTCCTCCCTTTGTTTCTCTTTCACCCTCTTATGTCTTGGACACCCTTCGCCTCCACCTACTCTGTCTCGCTCCAGCTGTGCATCACTCTCCTTCCTCCGTGCTCTTGATTTCACCTTTTTTTAATTTCTCCCTCTCGTTCTATCTTCGTCATTCTCCTTCGCTCCCTCTCTCCTTATCTCTCTCTCACTCTATCTCTGCCTCTCTATCTCTCTTTCTCCATCTCTCTCTCTGCCTCTCTCTCTCTATGTCTCTCTCTCTGTCTCTCTCTGTCTCTCTCCCGCCCTCCCGCCCCACGCCTTTGCCAGGACGCCCAGGCAGGGGAAATGAACACAGTGTATTCTGTGTCAGTGGTGAGGAAAACCGCTGTTTTATCGCTTTATTTATGGACCCATAGATGCCTGACACTGCACATATTGCACGCATGTGGGCAGGGGGGGTGGAAATGAAACGGTAACCTGATGTGAACCTCTCATGTTCCCCCCATGTGGGACAAGAGAGACTCACACACACACACACACACACACAGACAGACAGACAGACACACACACTCAGACAGATCCATGACCTCACACGTTTGGCATGATCCGACATTTTCACCACAAGCCATGAATCATTTAAGTTACATTCATCCTCAAGTTTCTCATTTCCGCTTAAAACACATCAAATACGTTATGCCGACTGTGAACACCGCCCTCTACGCAACCCCTTCACCTCAAGATAAACCCCTTATCAGGACACTCTCTAATCTAAGTCGACAATATAGTGTTTTGTCTGTTTATGTATTTGTATTACTTGTGAACATATTTGTCTGCCTCTTTATCTCACTTTGTCTTTCTCATTATTTATTCTCTCTCTCTCCCCTCTCCCTCTCTCTCTCCCTCTCCCTCTCTCCCTCTCTCTCTCTCTCTCTCTCTCTCTCTCTCTCTCTCTCTCTCTCTATTAAAACCACACTGACGCCAGGAGCCCCCCAGCAGTGCTCTTTTACAAGGTCACCTGTACCTGAGGCTTTAGCCACGGCAGAACAGTGACTGTCGCCCCGATTGTGCGTTTAATGGGAGCGGCCTATCAGTGCACAGCAGATGGTGCCAACCACGCTAGCCGACGCCACACAGCTCAGCTCATAGCCAATAAATGGCCGTTTAATAAAAAAGGTGAATGTCAACCGCACCGTGACACCGTGTCTGCATCACAAAACCGAACAGTTCAACTGAAGGGGCCGAGTGAATGACATTTTGTTTCTTCCTTCCTTCATTCAGCCGTTCATACATGTATTTGTCGTTCTGTAGTACATTCATTCATTCATTCCTTAGTTCATTCATTCATGTGTTCCATAGTTCATTCGTTTGTTCTTCAGTTCATTCATGCATTAGTGTATCCGTTCCGTAGTTCATTCATTCCTTCATCCCTTCCTCCCTGCCCCCCTTGTCTCATTCCTCCCTTCCTTCCAAAGGAGAGGCCAGATGGTGAAAGCACCACTCAGACCCTTTGGATGACAATATTTGATGCATATCCAGTTTTCCAAAACATTTATGTGTTCAGATGTTGTTTATTACCAACTTCAAGACAGACTCGTCGAAACCACTTATTAGTAATAACTCGGCAACGTTGACAGCTGTGCATTTGCGCTGCCCATTAAAGGCTTTTTCTGTGTGTGTGTGTGTGTGTGTGTGTGTGTGTGTGTGTGTTTGTGTGCATATGAAAAGACTAATACTGCTTTAAAGTATATATCTGCTGTACTTCCAGACGTGCAAATTACAGGAAGCGAAGGCAGGACGTAACTTTGTCCACGGTTTGCCAAACAGGGGGCATTACCACTGGTTCTAATACATAACGTGCAGTGTGCATCTGCCTAAATGTTTGCCTCATCCATCCCCCCAAATGTGGGCTTATCATTTATTAATTGAAGCCTTTTTCATAAAGATGAGTTGTTCTCAGGAGTGGATTTTAGAGGATTTTATCTGTGTTGTCTGACCGGCCTCAGAGCAAATCTCATTATGGTCTGGTATGGTTGGCTCTCTGTCCTTACCCCAACTGTCCCTACTGAGGGACAGTCGGGACGAAGCACAGATTCTGTGCTTGCCCCTGCTGATCTTTAAAGCAAGAACGGTCACATTGTGTTTATTGGTTTGTTTCATTCGAAATATATGACATGTCCAGTGACAATGTGAACCTTGGACATAGGTTTATATTTAGGTGGTCGTTACTAAAGCCTAAGCGGTACCACTCGACATATTTGTTTTAACAAACCCAACAAACAGCTATTTTCTTCGGTAGACTATACCTGTCCGACGTAGCATGAGCGTCTAAGCCTGTACATGCTCCCCACCATCCTTGTCCTCCCCACCTCCCTTCACCCACCCGCGCCCCCTCTTCTCTGGGGTAATTTGTTGGGTAAATATGGCCTACTTACGGCTGACGGGCCCTTTCGGCCGTGGCGCTGGAAATGCAATTACAGGCAGCAAACATCTCCTTTGTTATCACTAGAGGGTGTGACGCTCATTTCAGTCCCCTCTGCAAGGGTGGGGTGGGGGGGGGGGGATGGGGGGCGCCATCGATCGGTATCAGCTTTGAGGAGGGGATTACTAATGAAGCCGTGTGAAAGCTTGTTGTGCCTGGTAAAGAGTATGCACGTGTGTGTGTGTGTGTGTGTGTGTGTGTGTGTGTGTGTGTGTGTGTGTGTGTGTGTGTGTGTGTGTGTGTGTGTGTGTGTGAGTGTGAGAGAGAGAGAGAGAGAGAGAGAGAGCGCGCAAGGTTTCTGTGTGTGTGTGTGTGGGAGGGGGGGGGAGCAGAAAGGGGAGATGGAATGTGTGAGGCAGAATACAAACCCTGTATTGCATTGTTTTCAGTGCAAAACACAATCTGTGTTTCTTTGCATTATTAGTGCTATGCTGCCTCTGGTGGTCAGGATGAGCATTGCAGTCTTTGAGAAGTCAACCATTTGCTAAATGTCCTACATGTGCCTACTGACACATGCATTTGTATTGCTGTTATATTCATATTACACTATGCATACCATTATTAGCCCTATGCTTATACACAGCTATGTGTAATGTTTTAGACTCCCATTCTTTATCAACCCAATATATTGTAAAGCTAGTTTCCTCTCAAAGTACATCGCAGTGAGACAAAAACACCGAAAAGGCTTCATACATACACAATATGAAGCCTTGTCGGTGTTCTTGTCTCATGATTATATATATATATATATATATACACATATAGAATCATTGAATTACAGGGATCAGCTCATTATTTACCCGAGATCAACAAATAGATTGCTTGTCATACTTAATCCCAAATGACAGTAATTATCCAGTCTAGTGAAGGCAATTAGCACAAAGACAAATATTAATTACGACCCCAGAACTACAATGTCAAATATACCATTTAGCTGTGTTGTGTATCCTATCCTTCAACTGACAGCCCCAAAGAGAAATTGGTTTTCACATGACAAGACATAAATTAGAATTACAATGGGACCTCAAGTCAACGAGCCACCTCCGCTTCTTTTCTACCGCTTCCTGTTTTTGTGGTCCCCACAAAGATAGCAATACAAGTAAACACACGCACACACAAACACAACTCTGTGGTAACCTTGTGTGTTGAACTCCAAACCCCCTTATGTGGTTTTAAAAAACACACTGCAGCACCCTGGGGTGAAAATACCTCAGGTCACCACTTTTGCACAGTTTGACACTCCCACCCTCCCAAGCAGTCCAAAACAGTCCCACTTTTGCCCTCTGTAACAGAAGACGCCTGCCACACGCCACCCAAGTGCCTTTGCTGGGCTACTCTTACACGCAAGATATGGGTAGATGGTTTGCAAACCAGATTATTGGAAAAGGAAAGCTGGTACAGCCAGAGCAGGTGGTAAATGCGCTCATGACAGAGCTCTCTCTCTGATTGTGTGTAGTGATAGCTGTTTTTTCCTGGGTGCCTTGATTGCTCAGGCACCACAAGTATGCAGCCTCACCCAGTCCCAGAGTCTAATCAGTCTGACTCAGGCCACGGGAGGCTATAAACCAACTATTAGCCACACACACTCCACATACCCCCCCCAACACCAAATTGAAGCTAGAAAAACCTACAAACTGGACCCTTAACAGGGTTGCCATACCTAATCCTAGCATACCATACACCTCCCCAGTGTAACAAGCCAACCCCACCTCCCCCTCAATCCCAAAGACCGGAGGCCTGGGGCTGCTGCCTTGGCTGGCTGGAAGGAGGTTCGACAGCTGGGCTGTGGTGGTAGCTCCTCGGAGGGCCCAGAACAGCCTTCGGTAGGGCCACCCTCCCCATCTTCCTCCCGGAGCATGGGGCCTTGGGCTGCTGTGCTGGCTGGCAGAGGTGTGGCTGGACCTGGGCTGCTCCGGGCTGGTTCCAGGGGCTGCTCGTGGCGGTTACTGCCCTGCCCTCCCCTGTCCATCACAGCGCACCACCAGCAACCATCGCTGCTGTTCAGAAAGGGCTGGTGGCGGAAGGCGGCTGTCCTTCGACGCGGCTGGTCGCTCCAGGACTTTTGTGTCCCAGTAGGGCAGTAGACCCTACTGGCACATGCCACCTAACCGGTCTTGCTGGACTCCTCCCACACACAAGACACAGGTTGATATTTGTGCAAACCAGTTTATGGGAGATGGTACAGCCAGTAGTGAGTGTGTGTGGTGCCTCACCCAGCCCCAGAGTCTAATCAGTCAGACTCGGGCCAGGTGAGGCTGCTCAAACCGGCTATCAACCACACACACTCCACACTCTCACTCACTCTCTAGCAAAGTGTCCATGAAGCAACTCATTTGTATTTCTTTAGTTTGGAATAACCCTTTTAATACCATGGTGGTTGGGCAGTCTTTGAAGCCAAACGGCACTTAGGTCTGTCTTTGATGTTCACCTCAGGCACCCATAGACAACCGATTTTTTTTGGTCTTATTTTTCCACTGCTTTTGTGCATTCACAAAAAAAGCTGTTCTGTGCATATTCATAAACAACATTTCTACCGTTGCTCAGGTCGTGATTAATTTGTCATTCCCCGAAGGACGGCCAGACAGTGCAATTATTTTTTAAAAAAAGACTGCGGTATGAAATACATCAAGTATTTGGTCCTTGGTGTTTTCTAAATCAGGTTTCAAGATCAACTTCAATCATTTTAGCCCTCAGGGAGAATCACTTCAAATTCACACATAAACAATTAATGTACTTCTCAGTACTTTGTTGCTCTCGTTGACAGAAGTTATGGAATAAACTTGGTAGAATGTTTTTTATTTTATTTTAATAAATGCACCCTTAAGTAATTAAGACAATGCATACCCGAGGCAGACTGACAAGTTGTCAGGAAAATTAGATGATAATAAGAAGAAGAAGAAGAAGAAGAAGAAGAAGAAGAAGAAGAAGAAGAAGAAGAAGAAGAAGAAGAAGAAGAAGAATAATAGATCATTTAAATTTAGGTCATGAATAATTCAAAAACAGATTAATTCAAGAAAAAAAATAACATCACTCTTTCGCTCTCTCACACTGCATTGATTATACATATCATTTTATTCTTGGTACCCAACCGATCGTTTACAATCCGTGTTATGTTGCGCGGCAAGCGTGGTTGACACATGATGTGGTGGTCTTGAAAAAGGGTGGTTTATTTGTTATTAGGAGTTGACATTTTAGAGGGAAAAAAGCATATGCTGTGTAACAAATCAACACTCTGGTCTGTGAGGATTTGCCCATTTTATTCAATAGCTTCATAAAATCGACAGGCAAAATTAACAGGACAAATCCATGCCACTGCCTGTGGCATGGATCTCGACCTCTCGTTATTTGCCTCAAATTTGGCCTGCAATGATCCAGGTCTCTGTAGCTAATATGGAAATACATGTGCATTCTTCGGTTTCATCACCAGAGGACAGTGTTTAACCTTTGCAAATGTAAACGTGCACCCTGTATTACGTCTGAAAACGAATGAGATCCCCAATCATTAGCAATGATCAAGAAGGCATTTCAGTACGCATCTCCTAAAATTGGCTCTGCGGGCTGAGCAATCTGACTTTCGATTCAGAATTTTCTGAAGTCACCTTGAAGAGTCTGCTGAACTTCGTTTACTATTTATCATTATAAAAGGAGGCCAAACAAAAAAGGCCAGAGTGACTCATGCGACCCAGCAATCTGTGTCGGCAGAAGCTGAGTGGTTCTCAATGAGGGGGATTTGTTGGTCCGGGTTGCACTCGAGCAGTAGGCTATAGGCTCCGGCTCGGCACACTTTAGTATGCGAGTTTCCTCCCTGAACTCCAAGCTGACACTTCATGGCTACCAAGTCAACTTTCAGACAATTTTCTGTTGCCACCTGAGGTTTTTGGGGATAAATACTTTTATATTTATAGATATATTTAACAAAGAAAGTGGCTGTGTGGTTATAGGGTCAAATTATATGGTTTAATTCTACATAGCGCGGGGACATATTCCACGCTATTGAGTTCTCAAATCCCAGTCAACCAATTACCCATCCCTAGCCTACGTATGTTTAGTCCCACCCTAATGTCCAGTGTTCCCTGGACATGGACCAGGATGCAGACATTGGAGTTCAAACCCACAACCATTTGGCTGGGAGTCAATCACCCTATATGAACTCAAACAGCACCACCAGGCAATGTCTATTATGGATTACAAAAAAGTATCGAGATGTAATTGCCTAAGAGCACTGGTGAGACCAAGCGCTGTGATGTAGGATACAAAGCGCGCGTCACTGTGTCAGGTACTGAAGCATCTTAAAGCCTTTGGTGTCCCCCCCCCCCCTTTCTCCTTTGTGCAGACAACCAGGTCCTGCAGTTTGGGAAGCTGGTGAGCACCTCCAATACCTATGAGCCCGTCGCCACTGGACACCCCAGGAAGCCAATCACGGTGACAACGGACCATCCACTGCTGTGGAGCATGGGCATTGGCCAGGAATGACATGCCTGCGTTTCCTTGTCCAAAACCAGCCAATCGGGACATTTGACCGCAATGTCTAATCAGGGTCAATGCCAAAACATAATCTCAAGGAAGGCTGAAGAAGATGCCATTACAAAACTGTTATAGTGATTTTAGAATTACGGTGGTAGGAAATGCAATAACGATGTAAAATAATGATGTTCATTATAATTCACAACTTTGTATTCAAAGTAAGGGTACCGGTGCTGCCTGTTCTTTTAAGTGTTAGAAAAGTAAGGCCTCTTTTGTCATACTATGTGCCTTTTTCCCCCTATCAGACTCCTGCACCCACAGGAGCCTTGTAGTATTTCATGAAAGAGACTATAGTGCCTTTGAAGAAGTTTAAAAAGGTAACGACTGCTGCTGAACAAAGTCGAATGATGTAAAAACACAGCCTTTGGGTTTCTGTGATTTTATTAAACAGAGCCAAGTACAAATATTGCACACTGAATGTAGAAATGACATCCTGTGAAGTCCCCCAAATAACCCACCAATCCCCATCCTAAAACACTGTCTCCTTTCTTAGTTCCATCAGGTCAAGTTCCACTTGGACATACAATATTTAGCCGCCCCTAGAGGAAGAAACACTGTTAATAAAGGCACACTGAAAATCAACACTCAATCACTCCACACGTTTCAAACAAAATTAATTATGCTTGCTGAACAAGACAATAAACATGCATCAGCATGGCTAAATCACACTATTAATCAAGTCATGGACTGATCAAATGTAATTACACATGTGGATTACCAATGCATTACACATATAACTGCCAATAAAACGAAGACAATAAAAGTTGTTCATTACCAAACTGCTCAGATTGCATGTTTTTTGCACATAAGTGAAAGGTCAGTGATTCTATACAGTTGGTATGCCTTTTTTTTTTAATGACAATTAGCTGATGCTTCACATAAGGCTTGTTGAGGTTTGACATTGTTAATACACGATTACTGGTGATGTACAATGCACACGTAGGCCTATTTTACCATTTTGTGTTGTATTCCACTTTGCCGGGGCTGAACTTTAATTCTGTAGACGGTACTACGTCGTGCAGAGATATTGCGGCAGTATGTTCAATGAGATTCAATAGGAGAGGATGTCTTATAAAGCACTGTGGCATCCACCATATGCATCAGATACTCATCTGATGCGTCTGACTGACTGTCATCGCCTGTATTAGTCCTTTAACTGATCCTGCAGCACAACAAACAATGGCGTATTTTGTGAAAGTAAGGCAACGTCGAAGTGGACACCGGTCTCACAGAGAAGGTCTCGGCAAACCAAGACTTTAGTTCTCCGCCATATATATATATATATATATATAATTTTTTTTTTTTTTTTTTTCAGACAGCAAACGCCCTGTCGTGTAGATACGCCACGTAGTCACGTGTACGGCAAGAGCAAATCGCCCCAACCGCACCACGAGGGGGACTGGCGTCCGGCTGGCCTTAAAAAGGCTACTTACACAATGATGTTGTTGATGGGGATGTGTATGAGCTTAACGAAGAAGCCGATGAATCCCATGATGGCGAACCCGATAGCTGTTGCCATGGCGATCTTCTGGAACTCTAACAACAGGGAAGCAGACTCATAATTAGACATCATCACCTTCACTTCTCTGGCCTTTTTGTTTATAGATAGATAGATAGATAGATAGATAGATAGATAGATAGATAGATAGATAGATAGATAGGAGGACGGCTGGGCCCATGGGTGGCTCATTACCTTTCCTGTCTGGTTTGGTGCATCTCTTCACGAGCCGTATGGAGTCTTTGACGAACTGCCGACTGGGCTCCACGAACTGCATCACCTGGTCCATGGTGGCCTGCAGGCAGGAGGGCAAGTCATCATGAATGGATGGATGGATGAATTAATTAATGAGTGGCTGGATGGATGGATGAATGGGTAGATGGATGGATGGATTAATTAATGAGTGGCTGGATGGATGGATGGATGAAATAATTAATTGAGTGGCTGGATGAATGAATGGATGGATGGATGAATGAATAGATGGATGAATGAATAGATGGATGAATGGGTGGGTGGATGAAAGGTCAAGCAAGTGACTCCTGGAGCAGTAGAGGACCAAGTGCTGACGTTGTGCTGTAGTAGCAGTAGTGACCGCTAGCGGCTAGGCTAGCAGACACTACTACTACTACTACTACTCTTGACTTGTTTCTTTTCTTTTCAAACACTTTTTGAAAAAAGCTTTACGACGCTGACTTGTGATATTTTTAGCCAATGAAGATAAATAAAACGCGACATTTGATCCGCAGATCTGAGCACTTTGATTGGACCAGAGAAACCAACTGAACAGCAGATTGGTTTCTCTGCTCAAGCAAAACCCGTCTCGTGACTAAGTTCAAGTTAAATAATACGAAAGCTCAATAATAAAAAGCAACGTTTACTTACTTGTTTGGTTGGTTTTGCTCGACAGAGAAACTGGGGGAGAGAAGGAGAGACAGAAAGCCACGTCGCTCTCCAAGGCTTGTTGATGGGGGGAAAGGCTGACGTAGTTCTACTGTGCGCATGCGCATGAGCACATTCTTCTTCTTCTCCTTCTGAGGTTCCTGCAGCCTAAACGCCCGTCCGCGTATTGCTGCCCCCCATTGTTAGTCTTTGGTACTGCCCACTGTGTATATACAGCACTGGTCTGTTAGCAAGGAGGCTAAGCTACACTGGTCTGTTAGCAAGGAGGCTAAGCTACACTGGTCTGTTAGCAAGGAGGCTAAGCTACACTGGTCTGTTAGCAAGGAGGCTAAGCTACACTGATCTGTTAGGAAGGAGGCTAAGCTACACTGGTCTGGCTAAGCTACACTGGTCTGTTAGCAAGGAGGCTAAGCTACACTGGTCTGTTAGGAAGGAGGCTAAGCTACACTGGTCTGTTGGGAAGGAGGCTAAGCTACACTGGTCTGTTAGGAAGGAGGCTAAGCTACACTGGTCTGTTAGGAAGGAAGCTAAGCTACATTGGTCTGTTAGCAAGGAGGCTAAGCTACACTGGTCTGTTAGGAAGGAGGCTAAGCTACACTGATCTGTTAGGAAGGAGGCTAAGCTACACTGGTCTGGCTAAGCTACACTGGTCTGTTAGCAAGGAGGCTAAGCTACACTGGTCTGTTAGGAAGGAGGCTAAGCTACACTGGTCTGTTGGGAAGGAGGCTAAGCTACACTGGTCTGTTAGGAAGGAGGCTAAGCTACACTGGTCTGTTAGGAAGGAGGCTAAGCTACACTGGTCTGTTAGGAAGGAGGCTAAGCTACACTGGTCTGTTAGCAAGGAGGCTAAGCTACACTGGTCTGTTAGCAAGGAGGCTAAGCTACACTGGTCTGTTAGGAAGGAGGCTAAGCTACACCGGTCTGTTAGCAAGGAGGCTAAGCTACACCGGTCTGTTAGGAAGGAGGCTAAGCTACACCGGTCTGTTAGCAAGGAGGCTAAGCTACACCGGTCTGTTAGGAAGGAGGCTAAGCTACACTGGTCTGTTAGGAAGGAGGCTAAGCTACACTGGTCTGTTAGGAAGGAGGCTAAGCTACACTGGTCTGTTAGGAAGGAGGCTAAGCTACACTGGTCTGTTAGGAAGGAGGCTAAGCTACACTGGTCTGTTAGGAAGGAGGCTAAGCTACACTGGTCTGTTAGGAAGGAGGCTAAGCTACACTGGTCTGTTAGGAAGGAGGCTAAGCTACACTGGTCTGTTAGGAAGGAGGCTAAGCTACACTGGTCTGTTAGGAAGGAGGCTAAGCTACACTGGTCTGTTAGGAAGGAGGCTAAGCTACACTGGTCTGTTAGGAAGGAGGCTAAGCTACACTGGTCTGTTAGGAAGGAGGCTAAGCTACACTGGTCTGTTAGGAAGGAGGCTAAGCTACACTGGTCTGTTAGGAAGGAGACTAAGACTGCTATGAATGTTTCTGCTGCTGTTGAAGAAATGCTCAGGAACGAAGTGATGCAACTAAAACCCTCCGCCTGCTCACTCACCTCATCCCCACCACCGTTTTAAAAACGGTTTAATTGTCTAGAGGACGAAGTGGTAGCGATTTTAAATCACTTACTACTGACTAGTATCTTCCCCCTAAAAGAAAAGTAACCTGGATCCTTCAGTGCTAAACAATTTTAGGCCAATTTCAAACCTTCCTTTTTAAGTAAAATTCTTGAGAAATTAGTACTTAAACAGCTCAACGATTACCTACATTTTAACTGTATATTTGAGTTTCAATCTGGCTTTCGTCCTCGCCACAGCACTGAGACAGCGTTAGTTAAAGTTGTAAATGACCTGAGAATGAACATGGATGACAAGAAACACAATACTAGTACTTTTAGACTTAAGCGCTGCTTTTGATAGACAATCATGACATCCTTATTAACAGACTACAGAAGTTTGTTGGCCTCTCTGGTCCAGTTTTAGATTGGTTTAAGACTTATTTATCCGGCAGAGACTATTTTGTCTCCATTGGTGACCACTCCTCAGCTAACACTAGCACAACATGTGCAAGTGGGGGGGGGGGACCTGTGTTGTTCAGTCTCTATAGAGCGTAACAGTGACCGCCCCTTTTTAACAGCTCTGGTGCCGGAAGTAAATTTCCCATGCATTTATCTCGTCCACTTTTCGTATAATCCTTATAAAAAGAGTATTAAGCCTTTAACCAAGCCGATCGTTCGTTGTGGTAGTCGTGACCATATTATGTTTGATTCGGGCATAAAAAGAATTTGGAAAACGGAAGAAAAGCCAAAGGTACTTTATTTTGTTGACCGAGTGAGGAACTACTCATTCCGAATCAAACATAATATGGTCACGACTACCATAACGAACGATTGGCTTGGTTCAAGTCGTAATACTCTTTTTATAAGGATTATACGAAAAGTGGACGAGATAAATGCATGGGAAATTTACTTCCGGCACCGGAGCTGTTAAAAAGGGGCGGTCACTGTTACGCTCTATATGCTGCCACTGGGAAATATCATCAGAGAACACAGGATTAGTTTTCATAGCTATACTGATACTACATCTCTTTATCATCCAATTACATCAGCCCTATTGACAAACTGGTTGAATGCATTGATCATATCAACCTGTGGACGTCACATAATGTCCTGCAATTGAACACAGATAAGACAGAGGTCTTAATTATCGGAGCAAAGGTCCAGAGAGAGATACTGTGCAAATATTGTCAGTCAATACGTTATTGTATAGTTTCATAATAATGAGTTCAATGAAAACAGGAAATGTAAAACATTGTATTTTATTCTGAATCATTGTGTGAACAATAAAACAGCATTGTGGGGGAGTGGACCCGGATCCGGACTCGGACCCGGTCAGGTCGCCTGGGTCATTGATCGACAGGGGAACCACCGGTGTATCCCACGCTCCATGAGGAACCTTAGGACCAGCACCACCAACCCTGGGGAGACAGGTTAGCAATGTCAGCATCTCTCTCTCTCTCTCTCTCTCTCTCTCTCATGATGATGATGATGATGATGATGATGATGGATGACTCACAGATGTAGACCTCCAGGTCAGGTCACAGGTCCTGTGTCCAGGGTCCTGGGTCATTGAGCGGCGGGTCCACCTCCGGTGTATCGACGAGGTTGGCGAGGAACCATAGGACCAACAGCACCAGTACCACCAACACTGGGGAGCCAGGTTAGCAATGTCACTGACAGCACCCACACATCAGCCCATTCAAAACATTTTGTTAAAGAGTAAGATGATTAATAATTTTAAACTTTATTTTTATCAGGTTAATAATTGGAGGGAGAGCTTAAGAGTAATAGTACAAAAACTAACAATTACAATAGAGTGCCCGCACCTTCGGTACTTGGCCCCATAATTATAATGTTAGTTTATTTTATTAATATGAATAAAAGCTGGCTCTGGTAAATGTTAAGATGGTAAACTAAAATGTCCGACGGCTAGTGCTTTGGTAATGCCTAGGGCTGCCCCCGACTAGGCCTGTACGTAGTAGGCCTCTGTCGATCGACTAAGGGTTGGTGCCATGATTTATATATTTGTTCTGAATCTTGTAAAAAAGTGAGTTCTCATTCCGCCAGGAAATTCCAATAGTTACAAACTTTCATATTTTTTAAATTAGCATGGCGGGTGGCTAAAGCACATGGTGTGTGCGTGTGAGAGAGGTCTACAATGGCGGACCCAACGCCGCGACACACATTAGAAACGCTTAGAAAGTTTCTTACAACAATGTCTCCACATAATGACAATTTAAGATACAATACAAAATACAAAATAACTGATCACGTACCTTTTGAGATGCTCATACTGGATCCAAGGTAGAGTACACGAGTACGTCCCATCGCTACGTTGACACGAACGTGACTGAAATGCGCTGCTCTATCCAGAATAAAACTACGGCGCATGCGTCATGACGTCACGATCTTAGCTTTTCGCTTAAAGGCGCCCTGCCACACGCCACCTTAGTGGCTTTTGCTTGGGCCCACTGAACAGTCTTCTGTTTTCCCGGGGGCGCGGGGGATCTACTGTACACAGGTAGACCCTGAGACCCCCTCTCACAGCTGAGGACATCTCTCCATCCACACGAGTACAAAACATCTCCATGACCTAGTGAAGGTAGGGCCGTCTCCTCCTGCTAAAAAGCAGGAGGAGACCTAACCACGTCTCCTCCTGCTAAAAAGCAAAAAGTGGAAAATTAAAAAAACACAAGCTGGAGCGTTTCTTTAACACCACCACTCTGTGCCTCATCCAACAGGCAACTGAATACACCCTGGTCAAACATTTCCATATATATTTGGGTATACACTTCCCTGTATTCCCTCACCGTCATGGCAACGCCGCCTCTCACTGCAAAAACTGACCTACTAGAAAGAAGCAAAATATTCTTAAATTCAATCAAATTATCTTGTATCTAGCAAAAAAATCTGCCAATGGGGTAAGCTTTTTTTACTCGACAAGAATTCTTAAAATAAGCACAAAATTCTTGCCTCTGACAGACTAAAATGGGCCTTTAAACTAGACAGAACATCTTAAATTTAAGTAAATTCTTCTATAAAAAGCAATGAACACCCACTTATTTAAGATTAAGTTACTTAAAATTAGAATTTTGGTCTCTTGACTGAGTTAACTTTAAGAAATGACACCTTAATCTGGGATTAATAATACGTATAAAAGTAGTTAAAATAAGACACAATTTCTTCAAATAGCATTATAAAAATAAGTGACTTTGTCTTAAATCAAGACACCAAAACATTCTCATTTTTAATACTTTTTATTTTTATTTGCAATACAATTGCTTGATTAAACATCCATCAAAAAACAGAATGTTATATCTGCTATTGTTACAGCATATGTTAAGAATAAATAATAGTATATGTATCAACAGGCTGTAATATCTACACATAGCCACAAAGGAATAGAAATAAATATATTAAACGCCCCTGGTCACCAGATGGCGGCACACATAATACACTGGGGGCGGGCGCTCAACACTAGCCAATCAGAGCATAGTATGCGTCATAGAGGCCACACCTGCCCAGATACTACCAAACTACAGATCCGGGGGGAGGGCAGAAACCCTCCAGGCAGCGTAGCTGGACAGATACACAGTTAAGGGTCGCTCCACGCGCGTGACTTTTACAATACCCCTCCATTTGTTTCGTAGATTAATATAACTAAAGTTAAACAAATAAAGTGAGTTAAAGCGATCCTGTGTCGGCAGCCTTCTTCCTCAAAGAACATCAATTAACATAATTTGCAGCTGCTGTTATTGCATGATACAGTACAGGAAAAGTTATCAATTTCACCAACAGTGATAAACCTTTTTATGAAACTGTGGTGTGTTCTTGAGGAAGAAGGCCCCGACAACAGGAAACGCTTTAACTCACTTTATTTGTTTAGCTTTAGTTATATTAATCTACGTAACAATGGAGGGGTATAGTAAAGTCATGCGCATGGAGCGACCCCTTAGCTTAGCCTCTGTCCGGATGCGCTGCCTAGGGGTTTCTGCCCTCCCCCCCGGATGTGTTGTTTCTAGTCTATGGGCAGGCGCGGCCTCTATGACGCATACTATGCTCTGATTGGCTAGTGTTGAGCGCCCGCCCCCAGTGTAATATGTGTGCCGCCACCTAGTGAACAGGTTGGGTAAATACAACTTATATTTATGTTATAGTCCTTACTAGCTATGTGAGGATATTACAGTCTGTTGATACATATGTGCGGTTATCCATTTGTCACAAAACAGAACTTTGACTTTCTTTGAAAGTCTTACATGAGATAGAGAGTGAGGCGGTGTCAAGGAACAAACACAAGGAACAAAGAGACTGACTCATTCAATGAAGGACTTCCACTCGCTCATTGTCGTGTAGACAAGGAAGCTGCAACTTTGTGAAAACGATGCCACCGTCTTGTGACCAGAAGAAAGACCGGCCTGCGCGCAACAATTACATCGTTTTCACAACGGTGTCGTTGCCATGTGTACGCGAACATTTAGTGATCCGATGCGTGTGTGGACGCAAAAAAACAAACAAAACAGGAGCGTTGCCGTGTGTAGGCCTACATAGTCTAAGAGTCTGCGTCTCCTTTTGTCTTGTGCCAGTTTGTTCGTCTTCGTCCTCGTCTGCGTGCGATCACTCCAGCCTTACCACAGTCTTGCCACAGCTCTGTCTATGGTTGTATTTGGGTTTTGTCCTGGTTCCTCAAAAGAGACTTTAATTTGTAAGTTTCATATCATAGTTTCATAGTCTTTTGTGTTTTCCTCCTTTTAGTGGAGCGATTATTATTTTTGTATCTTTTGTAGCCATGCTTCTTCCATTTTGGAAACAAATAGAGGTCATTTTCATAGCCTGCTTTGGTAACTCTGTCTTGGAGTTTTCTTACTTGATTCCTTCAATAAAGTAGCCTGGATATACCCATGCTGCCTTGCGCGCTCGAAATTTCGAACTGCCAGACAGCATGGTGGCTATGACCGGTTCCTCTCGCAAGAATTTGCGAGGGGTGGATATCCAATCACAGAACGAGGAGGGACGGAAAGACGATGACAGGTACTATTCGACAGACGGAAGCTTGTAGTTTGTTCGTACGGATCCAACATGGCTGCAGCAGAAGCGAAGCTCTCTTTCGATCTGCAGACAGTGTTCTAGATAGTTTAGAATGAAAGTTTATTTTAAAAGAAGAACAACGTTTGGCTTTGCACTCCTTGCATGCTTGCTCGCCGAATTTCTGTCGCTTTACATACGTCATCCGGTATAATTGATACGATTGGCTAAGAGCTACGAACAGACGCTTATGATAGACATTCGTAGCGCCCAATAAACGGCTCTGGACGATCGGGAACCACGCCTCCTCTACAGGACAATGAATACGTGGTCGCCAGACTACATCTCATTTGTGATTTAGTCTGGTGTTAGCCAGGCTATCAATAAAGACTTTTATTGAAGAACCCGAAACCCTGCATCTGCGTCCTGTGTCCTAGCCTGGTCGTGACAAAACCATACAATTTTACCTCCAAGGTAACAACTACTGTGTAAATACCCAACCATAGAGCCAATATTTTCACAAAATGTGTATGAATAAGTCTTGAAATTCCCCAGGCATCGATCTATCTATCTATCTAATCATAATGGTATACATGTTGTGTGTGTGTGTGTGTGTGTGTGTGTGTGTGTGTGTGTGTGTGTGTGTGTGAGTGCGTGCCCTTTGTGCATTCATATTTTGCAGAAAGTGAAGGAAGACAAGTTTGTGAATTTAGTGGTATATCTATGGCAGCATCAATAAACATACCTTTCAAAAGGTGCATGGGTCCGCTGGAGGACGTACCAGTGAGTCAAGTCCAAAGCAGTCTCTTGTTTTGCAGTGTTATGCGAACATTGTGACCTGCAAGACTGATCAAGCTTGTGATTCAGTCTCAGCTTGTAAGATCTGAAAACATAAAAATAACATTAGGATATGAGAACAGTACATATGTATTTACTTTTATTTAGAATTAAGATATACAACTGTTAGCTTTACTGTTTAACTTGCATTTTAATGAGTGCATGCAAAATGAATAATTTGTTTATAAATTCAATAAAATCAAAGGAAAATGTGCTCACCGACTGCACCTGTGACCTTGTTTCTTCATCAGTA
Source organism: Merluccius polli (assembly GCA_030340625.1). Classification (NCBI taxonomy): domain Eukaryota; kingdom Metazoa; phylum Chordata; class Actinopteri; order Gadiformes; family Merlucciidae; genus Merluccius; species Merluccius polli. The sequence continues at coordinate 20,541 of JAOPHQ010003834.1, forward strand.
ATATGTTCAGTTTTGACCTTTACATTGTCCGGAACCTTTTTGAAGACACTCATACAAGAGTTCAGACAGGAAACATGGACTCTGTCCCCCATGAGCAATTGACATTGCCATAATCTGGCCAGCATTGAAGTATCCATTATCTTTCATCACTGTTATCAAATGAAATTAAACATCACATGTAAAATGGAAAATCAGAAATGTTCAGGCTGATTTTTATCAAAATTTCCAAAAAGGTATTAGTAGTATAATAGTATTACAGTATTAATATAGATTAATATTGTTGTTGGTCTGAAGCTGAACACTCTTGGAGGTGGCTGAGGACAGAATCCAAACTAAATTCATGTCAATAGGATCATGGACAATACCACCCATCCCCTCCATAAAACACTGGACAGACTCAAGAGCACATTCAGCAACAGATACAGACTCCCCTGCTGTTCAAGAGAGCGTTACAAAAAATCCTCTCTGAAAACTCATTTAATCATAAGTACCTTTGGAGTTGCATGTGAGGACTCTGGTGTACCCTCAAATTGAGCATCTGGTGGACCCTCAAAGATGCCAATTTTGTCTTTGATTTCATGAAGACAGAGTCGGAAATACTCCTGAGTAGGTCCTCCATTGTCCACGGCACCCTCAGATATTCCATAGTCATCAGTAAACTTGACATCTACCTTCTTCTCGGGTGAAAAATTGGATCTGCCCAGGGCTCTGGATGCTCCACCCCACACACTTCTTCTTATGATATTGAAGCGCACAGTGCTGTCATTATTTACTCTAGATGAAATCTGCTCCATTATTCTCTCTAAAGTCATCTGTAAATCACTGGAACAATAATAAACAATAAAACAAAGTCATTGTTAGTGTCAATCGCAATAACTCACATACTGAACTGTAATCCAACATCCACAAATGGTTATTAATATTGATTAAAAATCAATTTTCCAATGATGCATGACCGGATAACAACAATAGATCTATTTTGTTTAAATCATGGTGTAAAACACCATAGTGGACACCGTAGATGTACATAAATACCACGTGTAAATGTATGTGGTGAATGGCAGTTGTGGCAGTTGTGGATGGCAGTTGTGGACGTGTTGTCGTGCTATGGCTTCCATCTCGGGATGGAACCAGTCAGGTGAAATGGCTTCAATCGTCGTCCTAGACCTTGTAACTATCATTCAAAGGTAACTAGTCACATAAATAGGAGAAATTACATAAAAATGGTACAATATGATGATTGTTCTTAAACTCCATTGTGTTAGCAGTAGCTCAGTACCTCAAGCTGTAAAATTATTTGCAAATTGGCCACTGGGGGTAACAACTATCAAACCCACACACACACACACATGTGTATGTGTGCAGAAACTTCCTGGACTACAACATGCAGTGCAGGTTTCTAACAGTAGGGGAGCTGATGTCTTCACCTGATTTAACTTCATTCATATCACAGACACTTTTGTTGGCACATCCAGACAACATTTGTCTGACCAAAGCAATTTGGCAATTTAACAAATAAAACACAAAACTAGAACAAAAAACAAAATGAAATCACTCTCTGTGTCCCAACAAATCCTTAAACGTTGTAATGATCACAGTGCTTTCTTTATTCATGTTTTATTCTAACCCCTCTAAGTCTGTTATCCCCATGGGACATACTGAGCTGGTTGTCCCTTTACCACTTTGCACTGTAAGGCGACCTCGTGTGTCTCGAAAGGCACCTTCAAACAAATGTATTATCATTATTATTATCATCATTATTAGACACCACACGAGATGTTGGAGATGTCCCTTTGGAGAGGAGCCCCCTGGCCACGGAGGTCCCCTCCTTTGCTTAGGATTCTCGTACAAATGTAGATAAAGGAAAAGAAAAAGAAAACAGAGAATTCAATGTCTATTCAAGCAAATTTGCTTCACATTAATGACAGGACAAAATTTAAATGTAATCATTCAGTTGTAACAAGAACATCTTTAATCGCTGTAATAACATCTGTCAACATAGGGTTAGTTATGAATTTAAAAGTCTTGATTATAAAATTCATGATCAAATAATGACTACCAATAAACAGAATTATTGTACTAGGCCTCATTCTGCCTTCTCCCCCCCTTGTAGCTCCAAGAGTGCAATAGGGGCGCGGCCACGCGTCTGTGTAACCTGTAGCTCCTCCTAAAATCCTCGCATGCGCAGTTCACTTGTTAAAGTGACTTCAGAGAGAGCAGAGCCGGGCCAACGCCCTTATGGATCAGAGGGGGAAACCTAGTGGTCCCCTGGATAGAGAATCATTTGCATCGCCTCTGCGAGTCTTTCTATAGGCTTAAATCAGCAGTTGTTTAATCTAAATAGTTTCATAACTTTAAGAAATAATAAAACTGCTTTTTACAATATTTACATAAGGAGTCGTCACTCCTGTGAGTAAGGTGAGGGAGGAGAGTGGGAGGGTAGGAGGGAGAGGAGGAGGGAGGGAGGAGAGCTGGGGGGTAGGAGGGAGGAGAGCTGGGCAGTAGGAGGGAGGGGAGGAGGGAGGGAGGAGAGCTGGGGGGTAGGAGGGAGTGGAGGGAGACCAGGGGAGGGGTGCGGACGAGGGAGGTAGGGGAGGAGGGTAGGGGCCATGGGTGACGTCGGGGGGCCTTAGTCGGGATTGGTCCAGAGTCAGCGTAAGTGGTCGGGGTAGGGGTGGGAGTGGTGAGGGGGTTTGGGTCAGGGTCGGGGCCCGTTATTACAGGCTGAGCTGGAGCAGGGGGCGGGGGCCAGGTGCTTCGATAGGCGGCGACGAGGATCCGGGAACGCGCCTGCGTTTGCTGGGCGCGCTCCGGGTGATCACCGCGCGCCGCGGTCGAACCCTAGCGGCAGGCTGCCCTAGCTGTCTCTCTAGTTATCCCAGCCTCCAGGCTGCGGAGGTGAGCTTCGGTTAGGCCGGTTTTGGGCACCCAGCCGCTCTTTTCCCACTGTACTTCACATTCACATGTCTTTTTAACCACTTTTTCTTTCCCTCTGGCCCAGCACCCGCTTCGGTGCTCGCGGCCAGGAATACGTCAACTCTCCGCATCTGGACATCCCTATCCAACATATGGGGTCAGAACAGTCTCATTAATAATGAATGCACAGAGAAGGATTCACAAATGTATTTTGTGATTTATATATAAATTACTCTCTTCTCACAAATACATTTCAATGCACACACAAATGGATTTCGGCATGTATAAATGTAAAATAAATCCATAAACAAAAATAAGTTTCACAAGCACATTTCTGATCCACACACAAATGTGTTTTAAATAAATGTAATATAAATCCATAAATATATAAATTACATATTTTCTTCAGAAATGTATTTGAATGTTGTTACATTTATATACAAACTGTTAAACTTGAATTTACAAGACGATTTTCATTTGTGAACTTGTTTGCATTTGTGTGTGAACTGGCCTGTATTTATATGTGGATTTTTGAGACTCCCCTGACACGGCTGGATTCACAAATGCATTTTTTTCACCAAGGAACTCTCTGTAGCCAATCAGATGCCTCCTTAGTTTTCAGCCAATCACATGACTACAATCCCACGAGGGGTACCTCAGCATGGCCAGCGCACAGCATTTTCTCTGCGCATTTTCCGTTACTTTTCGGTAAATAAAAAAAAGAGTTATCGGACTTCACTGGTAACTGTGCGTTCACATCAGAAGCGAATTGCGTTGCAAAGACGCTTTGGTCGCTCATAAAGATTCGCTGCGAATATTTCTGTTTGCTTTTCTCGCTCATGACGTACAATTCAATTTTGCAGACGCATTTAAAGGAGCCGTATGCTTACAGACAGCCATATCAAAGAGTGAACTCCCACACACTTTGGCCATATTGCAGAGACAGTTTTGCTTGTTGGATAAACGATAGTCGCACATCCCTCGTAACTACGCCGTGAAGGTGAACCCTCCTGGACTCCGCTATTAACATGAACCGCTCCGCCGAAGGAGCCGCACACCCACACGCACCGGACACCACAATACAAACATGTTTTCCATTTGCTTGCTTTCAAATAAAGTTGTGTGCAGTTATACGGTAAATACGATTATTAAAAGTGTTCATGTCTCCTTCCTGGTCCAGAAGCGCTTGGTCCATGCCGTTAATAGGCGGCCCGCTTCGTGCGTGTGCTTGTAAAAATGATATTTAAGCTGATTATTACGGTCCAATACAATATATTGTATTGGACCGTACAACACCGGGTGCACAGCCGCGATTAACTTTTCAGTCGACATTTTGATGTACAGTAGGAACCAAAGTGCCGGTGTTCCCTGGGATCCACGCAATCGATCGCTTCTGATGTGAAGGCACATAGTTCAGAATCAACATGGCGTCTGCAATGGCAATCCCGATTCAAGTGTTACTTAAATCGTGATTGCCATTCCCAGACGCCATGTTGAGGCTGAACTCAAGTGGAAGAAAGGTTAAGTCCGGATCTTTCTTTTTTATATTTTACCGAAAAGTAACGCAAAATGCGCAGAGAAAATGCTGTGCTCTGGCCATGGTGAGGTACCCCTCGTTGGACTGCAGTCATGTGATTGGCTGAAAACTAAGGCGGCATCTGATTGGCTACAGAGAGTTCCTTGGTGAAAAAAATGCATTTGTGAATCCAGCCGTGTCAGGGGAGTCTCAAAAATCCACATATAAATACAGACCAGTTCACACACAAATGCAAACAAGTTCACAAATGAAAAGTGTCTTGTAAATTCAAGTTTAACAGTTTGTATATAAATGTAACAACATCCAAATACATTTTGATGAAAATTGCAAATATTTTTTAAATTCATATATTTATGGATTTATATTACATTTATTTTAAACAAGACACATTTGTGTGTGGATCAGAAATGTGTTTGTGAAACGTATTTTTAGATAATATATTCTCCACTCCGCGAATACATCTATCACTAACCCAACAGTTGTAATCAGTGGCGCTGAACAGTCAACAGTCGCGCAGCCCGTAATATTTATGGGGGGGCGCCAAAATTGTTGTTGCATACCCCCCTGACACTGGGTAGTTGCACCCCTGGTTGTAATCAGCACACGCACTAGTACTTTTCGCACACACAGACTTGCGCACACACACAGACAAATACAGGTACAGGCCCTGTACCTGTATTTGTCTGTGTGTGTGCGCAAGTCTGTGGTACTACAGGGTTATGCACGTGGTACCACCTATGGTTATGAGCAACGTCAGTAGCGGGGGTAGCTACCGATGTCCTCGACCGCGGTCCCCCTTAAAGGAACACGCCACCCCCAGGTGAAATTGGGTCACTCCCCGCAGTCCCTAGAGTTGGATGAGTGAGCCAAAGCGTTTTGTAGCCGACCCAGCCATTGTCCTAATCTAGAAACGCCGCGGTTAGCTTTAGCTTAGCGTAGTCGCTGTATTCCAGAGTGTCCAGCTAGCATATCGTTGCAAAAGTGAATCAAATAACTCAAGATTTGTTATAATTATTTCTCGTAACCTGTACACTCACATCGAGTACAAATATCAATGCAAATTTACACAAAGGAATTTACTAACTAGACCAATTTAGATTTGGAACTATTTTCGGGCATAGCACCGGCAAAGCACCGCTGCCGGCGCAAGGACACCAGTAGCAGAGAACTGTGTAGTCACGCCGGTGTATTGACGGAAGTTGAGGGTTTTCAGGTGCTGCCTGGTGTCCTTGCGCCTGGGTGGGTCGGCTACAAAACGCTTTGGCTCACTCATCCAACTCTAGGGACTGCGGGGAGTGACCCAATTTCACCTGGGGGTGGCGTGTTCCTTTAAGGGCGGCTGACTGTCGGATCCTTCTCCGCCTAGCGTACAAATATGTACGCTATCGAGGTATGCAAGCCCAGTCCTCCGGACTCTTGGTCAGTCAGGGTATCCAACCCACTACCTAATTGCAAATAGGGATGGGGGTGGAACAATGTGTTCAGAAGGTCAAAGTATTCAACACACTACCTAAACATCTAGGCCTCTAAACCTTTTTTGCTAAGGAATGTTAACCTGTTAGACGGAGCCCCTCGGGCGTCCAGGTCAGAGTGTCAAATACACTACCGAATTCACACAGTTTGCAGATAGTCGTTGACAGGGTATGACAATTGTATCAGAAGGTATTATTTTAAACAGTATCTTATCATTACAATTTATGCACGGACGGTTTACCATTACCTGGACCACTGCCCCACTATGTTTCATGAGCCACTACGCAGATTTGAACACGTCTGTCAACAGGTTCTGCTTACCTTTTAGTCGTGTGCACACAGGGACAGTGGACTCAGGTTGGTGGCGTCACCGGCGCAGGCGCCCGCCGTTGTGTCGGTTCTCCCGGTTTGTTAAAAATCACGTCGGGGTCACCAATCTGAAGGGAGAAAAATCTCAGGCCTATTCTAAGCTAACAACGGAGCGGACCCTATAAGGTATCAGATCAACAAATAAGGCGAAATAAAGAGATATAAACTGAATTAAACTGAGTAGATTTATTCTTAATCAAACTTAATCAAAAGTCAACGAGTAAATGCATATAATATCAAAATACAGCGCTGGTGTCACAAAGAGCTTCGCCTCCTGAGAAGTTCTGCTGATTGTGAGCCCTGAGTCTCAGGTCCCTTGGGGCTATATAGATTAAAGGGCAGGTTCGGCCAGAGGGGATGACATCATGAGCGGATACATGGATACTTTTTTGGTTCAAAAAAGGGCAAATTCTAGTTTGAAGTTAGATAGCAGGGCATATTTAATTGGCTTCCCCCGTCTTTCGTGGGGAGGCTGAGTCGCGGTGCCCATTTTGACCGGGCCTCCCCCGCCTAAGATGTGCGAGGTTTGGGCCGCGTGACATCACCAAGTGCTCTGATTAACATGGCACCCAGTCTCAGGCAGTAGCGCTTATCACCTGCTACTCCCTTGGGCATTTCGTTACATCTGGGTGCGCAAGGGATTCTCTGAGGGGAGGGGGAGCACTTGTAAACAATGTTTGATGAAGCCATGATGTTCACTCTGTTCACTGTTATTGAAGCTATATTGATCACTCTTATGCTATTGAAGTTGAATCGCCTTTGTCTTTAATGTTCTATAGTAACCATGTCAAATCTTATGTTACTGAAACTTGATTGTCTTCCTCAATTGTAAGTCGCTTTGGATAAAAGCGTCTGCTAAATGTAATGTAATGTAATGTCCACTATGACCCTGTTATTCTGGCTTTAAGTAACCGTTTGGGCCTTTTAGCATTCTGAATATTTCAATAAGGATGAAGTGCTAGCGATTTTAAATCACTTACTACTGACTAGTATCTTCCCCCTAAAAGAAAAGTAACCTGGATCCTTCAGTGCTAAACAATTTTAGGCCAATTTCAAACCTTTCTTTTTAAGTAAAATTCTTGAGAAATTAGTACTTAAACAGCTCAACGATTACCTACATTTTAACTGTATATTTGAGTTTCAATCTGGCTTTCGTCCTCGCCACAGCACTGAGACAGCGTTAGTTAAAGTTGTAAATGACCTGAGAATGAACATGGATGACAAGAAACACAATACTAGTACTTTTAGACTTAAGCGCTGCTTTTGATAGACAATCATGACATCCTTATTAACAGACTACAGAAGTTTGTTGGCCTCTCTGGTCCAGTTTTAGATTGGTTTAAGACTTATTTATCCGGCAGAGACTATTTTGTCTCCATTGGTGACCACTCCTCAGCTAACACTAGCACAACATGTGCAAGTGGGGGGGGGGGGGACCTGTGTTGTTCAGTCTCTATATGCTGCCACTGGGAAATATCATCAGAGAACACAGGATTAGTTTTCATAGCTATACTGATACTACATCTCTTTATCATCCAATGCCATCAGCCCTATATTGATAAACTGGTTGAATGCATTGATCATATCAACCTGTGGACGTCACATAATGTCCTGCAATTGAACACAGATAAGACAGAGGTCTTAATTATCGGAGCAAAGGTCCAGAGAGAGATACTGTGCAAATATTGTAAGTCAATACGTTTATTATATAGTTTCATAATAATGAGTTCAATGAAAACAGGAAATGTAAAACATTGTAGAATCATTGTGTGAACACTAAAACAGCATTGTGGTGGAGTGGACCCGGACCCGGTCAGGTCGCCTGGGTCGTTGATCGACAGGGGAACCACCGAACCTTAGGACCCGCACCACCAACCCTGGGGAGACAGGTTAGCAATGTCACTGACAGCATCTCTCTCTCTCTCTCTCTCTCTCTCTCTCATGATGATGATGATGATGATGATGATGATGACGAATGACTCACAGATGTAGACCTCCAGGTCAGGCCACAGGTCCTGTGTCGAGGGTCCTGGGTCATTGAGCGGCGGGTCCACCTCCGGTGTATCGACGAGGTTGGCGCGCCATAGGACCAACAGCACCAGTACCACCAACCCTGGGGAGCCAGGTTAGCAATGTCACTGACAGCACCCACACATCAGCCCATTCAAAACATTTTGTTAAAGAGTAAGACGATTAATAATTTTAAACTTTATTTTTATCAGGTTAATAATTGGAGGGGGGGGGGGGGGTGCTAGCGGAGCTTTTTGTTGAGCGGGGGGGGGGTGCGATTGTTGACGGAGTTGCGCGAGTCTTGACAGGGGCCGCGATTGTCGACGTGTAAATGTTAACTTTTTTTTTTTTGGCAGGCTGGCACACGTGGGGCCCCTAGGCTGGAGCCATATCCAGCCTGTGCGTTAGTCCGGCCCTGCCTTATATATTTGTTCTGAATCTTGTAAAAAAAAGTGAGTTCTTATTCCGCCAGGAAATTCCAGTAGTTACAAACTTTCATATTTTTTAAATTAGCATGGCGGGTGGCTAAAGCACATGGTGTGTGCGTGTGCGGGGGGGGGTGCTAGCGGAACATTTTGTTGAGCGGGGGGGGTGCGCAATAGTTGACGGGAGTTGCGCGAGTGTTGACAGGGGCCGCGATTGTCGACGTGTAAATGTTAACTTTTTTTTTTTGTTTTGTTTGTTTTTGGCAGGCTGGCACACGTGGGGCCCCTAGGCTGGAGCCACTGGCGTAACTATCGGTGCAACCGGTGCATTGCACCGGGGCCCAGACGCCGGGGGGGGGGGGGGGGGGGGGGGGGGGGGCCCATGAAGGAAGGGGAAAAAAATAAAAATCCGCAGCAGCACCCCGTTAACAATCGCGCAGCAGCACCCCCGTCAACAACCGCGGGGGCCCAAAAAATTACTTGCACCGGGGCCTATCATGACGTTGTTACGCCAGTGGCTGGAGCCATATTTAGCCTGTGCGTTAGTCCGGCCCTGCCTCTGTCGATCGACTAAGGGTTGGTGCCATGATTTATATATTTGTTCTGAATCTTGTAAAAAAAGTGAGTTCTTATTCCGCCAGGAAATTCCAGTAGTTACAAACTTTCATATTTTTTAAATTAGCATGGCGGGTGGCTAAAGCACATGGAGTGTGCGAGAGGTCTAAAATGGCGGACCCAACGCCGCGACACACATTAGAAACGCTTAGAAAGTTTCTTACAACAATGTCTCCACATAATGACAATTTAAGATACAATACAAAATACAAAATAACTGATCAAGTACCTTTTGAGATGCTCATCACTACTGGATTCCAAGCAGAGTACACGAGTACGTCCCGTCGCTATGTTGACACGAGCGTGAATGAAATAAAATGGGCCGCACTATCCAGAAGAAAACTACGGCGCATGCGTCATGACGTCACGATGTTAGCTTTTCGCTTAAAGGCGCCCTGCCACACGCCACCTTAGTGGCTTTTGCTTGGACCCACAGAACAATCTTCTGTTTTCCCGGGGGCGCGGGGGATCTACTGTACACAGGTAGACCCTGAGACCCCCTCTCACAGCTGAGGACATCTCTCCATCCACACGAGTACAAAACATCTCCATGACCTAGTGAAGGTAGGGCCGTCTCCTCCTGCTAAAAAGCAGGAGGAGACCTAACCACGTCTCCTCCTGCTAAAAAGCAAAAACTGGAAAATGAAAAAAAACAAGCTGGAACTTCCCTGTATTCCCTCACCCTCATGGCAACGCCGCCTCTGTGTTGCCGTGTAGACAAGGAATCCGCAACTTTGTGAAAACGATGTCACCGTCTTGTAACCAGGGGGGTGTTCCAGAAAGCGGGTTATGTCAAAACTCTGTCTGTTAACCCTGAGATGAGGGAAACGCTGAGTTCTCCGTTCCAGAAAGAGAGGTCACTTAAACCCTGTGTCTGTGACTGCGGTAACATACGCTGTGAATCAAACCTCCTCGCTGGCAAACTGGTTAGACACATCAAACCGGTTAGACACATCAAGGAGGAATTCCACAGGATTGCAGGTGGCGACTGTGGCAGGGTTCGTCCGGCCACACGCCACCTAAGTGGCTTTTCTTGGGGCCCTCCGACACAGGACACGGGTAGATGGTATTTGCAAGATGTTTATTGGGAGTTTCAGGCTGATGGTATTCGCCGAGCTGATGGTACAACTTGTCATGACAGTGCTCCTCCTGGAGTGTGTGTGTTGATGGCTGGTTTATCCTGGGTGCCACGATTGCTCATGCACCACAGGTGTGCAGCCCCACCCAGCCAGAGTCCAATCAGTATGACTCCGGCCAGGTGAGGCTGTAAACCAGCCATCAACAACACACACTCCACATACACCTCCACAGCGACTAATGTGGAAATCATATATTATGTTATTTTAAATTATGAGAGTGGGGTAAGTAGCTTATTTAGCTGTCATTTTGCAGGCCTTCCAAATGTTCTGGGGTGCATTGATGGAACACACGTCCCCATTACTGCGCCTTCAGAGAACGAAGGGGACTATGTGAATAGGAAATCATTTCACAGCATTAATGTCCAGGTATGTGACCTACCATCTTAAAAAATATCTACATGAAAATGTATACATTACAACTAACTCATGTCATTCTCTGCACTGTAAAGATCATATGTGATGCAGCGTGCATCATTACAAATGTTGAAGCCAAGTGGCCTGGCTCGGTCCATGACTCCCGGATCTACCGGGAGTGTCGTCTGAGCAACAGATTTGCGCGTGCTAAGGAAGCTAAAGCCTTGTACAAAGTTCGTTGTTTCCCATTGTAGATGCACTCAAATGTGTCCTCTATAATTACAGGAGAGTTTGATGGCTACCTGCTGGGGGATCATGGCTATCCATGCCAGCCCTCTCTGTTGACCCCTTACCCTGACCCTGAGCCGGGGCCTCAACAACATTTTAATGTGGCCCACTGCAGGACTAGAGCCCGGGTTGAGATGACCTTAGGGATACTCAAATCCCGGTTCCAGTGCCTGCAGAAGCTCAGGGTCACCCCAGAGAGGGCATGTGACATCATTGTGGCATGTGTTGTTCTCCATAATATTGCAATTATTAGAGGAGAGCAACACCCTGCCGTACAAATCATTGACCCTGCGGATGACCATCCCATCCCTGCCCCTGACGTCCAGGATGGAAGGGCTGCAAGGGACCTCATCGCTCGAAATTAGTTTTGATTATTTAGTGTATTTTCTGTTATACATTTCCAGCTTGTTCTCCTTATTTCGTTTATTCATTCATCCTTTACATAAAGAATGTTTCTGTTTTAGGAGAAGAACACAGATGTGTTCTTCCACAACATATAGAGACATACAGATATCCCTAAGTGCCAACCGTGTACCATGAAGCTCCTTCCTGTGGCCTTGGAAAGGCTTGCATACGTGATTGTGACAGTTTGTCTTTGATCGTAAATCCAAAACGTTATCTGCTATATGGGAGTACAGCTTCGGTCTTCAGAAACAAGCAAATTAAGGCATACCTGACTTGGTAAGAAGTGTGTGTGTATTAGAGAAATCAGTTCAGACTCGGACCCGATTGGGCCGGTTCGGTTCGAGAGGTTTCGGACAATTCAATGCATTGAATGACTTCCCGCTTGTGTTCTCTGTTAAATAAAAATGTATTTACTCAGGCACTTTTGGGAGTGGACCTCCATCATTTCATCATCCACACCCCAGCATTCTGGCCGATTCTGCCGAGAAGAATATACCACAATTACAAAGAAAAAACATGACACATTCACATGTGATTTGGTTCTTCTTTATTCCCTACAAGTACAAAAGCAACAGTCAGGATTTGTAATATACTGTATTTCCAACCACATATTCACCTGTTTCACCAGGACAATGCACCCACCTCAACTGACGTTCCAGTAATAGAATTTCTAGATCGTTTTTTTTTAATCTTTCGATCTAGGTACTGCATTTCCTTGTCGGTCTTTTGTATCGTTTCTAGGAGGTGCACACGGTACAACTCCTTTACTGGTAACTGGGAAACATATGGACGACATTTAATTCCTACAGTTCTACATACAGATTTTACATGGTATTGACCGACAATCTCACCGTGTCAAGCTGTGCTGTGGAAGTTGACGGACCCTCCTCCTGGTGATGCCCAGCCATGTGCTGTTGAAGGACAAGAATGTGCTAGTTTGTCCATTATCTATGCTCATCACTTCAGTGTACATGTCAAACTCCACTCAAGAATGTAAATTAATATGAATGGGTAGAGCACTGCCAGTAGCTATACATAATATTAGGACACACTTATGTAGGCCCCTCCGGATCTCTCCCTGTGGCAGCAGACATAGTTTCCTCATCATCCTCCTCCTCCTCCTGTGATGCAGGAAAATATTCTGTTTTCAGAACTACCATCTGAGGCAAGATCTGAGTATGGAATACTTACAGCTGCAGGATTTACAGTTTCAGTCGGAGGCTGAACTAGGCAGATGACTCCATCCTCAACTGTTGGGTGGGTGGATATATATTTGTTAAAAAGTAGGCTATATATTTATATATTATCTTTATTTTTTTTAAAGACATAAGTGTATACTTGCATCTGATGTAGGCACTTGTGTCCTGGGGGGTGACGGGCTCAGATGAGCTTCCCCCGGGGATGCCTTCAGCCGCAGGGCGACTGTTATAACGCAGGACGAGTGAACCCAAACGCAGAACACAGGGAGGCAGAGACGGGATGAAAGATAGGGGATTTATTAGTGCGGGAAATAGCAACAGGGGGAGGGCAGGTGGACAGGCGGTGGGTCGGCAACAGGCGGGTAGTCGGACAGGCGATGGGTCGGCAACAGGCGGGTAGTCGGACAGGCGATGGGTCGGCAACAGGGTCCGGCAGCAGGTGGGTAGTCAGGCAGGCAGGGGTCGGCAACAGGGTACAGGAACAGACGGGTAGTCAGGCAGGCAGGGGTCGGCAACAGGGTACAGGAACAGACGGGTAGTCAGGCAGGCAGGGGTCGGCAACAGGGTACAGGGACAGGCGGGTAGTCAGGCAGGCAGGGGTCGGCAACAGGGTACAGGCAGGCGCGCGGGAACCTCTTTTTGACCAGGGGTGCTGAATAACAAAATAATGAAGAATGTCCAACGATTTCTCCCCCCTATACATGTTTTGGATTTTGACTGCTAAATACGTAATTTTAGCGTTGTGTACGGTTGAGGGTGAGACGTTTTAGAAATGTCCTTTGCAGCCACAAATTCCAATGTTTTACAATTATGCGACAGCACTCCGATAACATAAAAAATGCAGGCCTATATCATCAGCTATATTTGTATGCTTCATGGTCATACCAATCGTCTTTGAAATGGACATCTATGTAACTAGCCATTCTCTTCAGGGTAGATGCAGTAGTACACGTTATTGTCCGCGAACCTAGCAGAGGCAACATTAACCCTACTCTAGATTTCACCTTTCAAATAAACCAACACCGCTGTATAACGATAATTTTGTTTATTTGTTATGCAATTTACAATACATTAACATTGATTCATAGCCTTACACACTGCCATTACCTGATATAAAATGATCACTGCAGATCCGAAAACGATTTAAGTTCATGGTACAGTCTTCTCTCAAGAATATTATTCAAGTATAATATTCAAGTATGTCACGTTTTAACGTCATTAATTTCATTGTCAAGCAATTGTATCATGGTCATACCAAAGATCATAGAGTCTATACTCTCTGGGCATACTGTGTTAGCCTGTGCTTCGATATTATTTACTGTAGCTACAACAACAGCTCTCGGACGCTACCAACGAGTTTACCAACCACTCATGGGGGGAAAAAAATAGAAAATCCAGCGCCTGCCAACAGGGGGTGCTGCAGCACCCTCAGCACCCCCCTTCCCGCGCCCTTGGGTACAGGGACAGGCGGGTAGTCAGGCAGGCAGGGGTCGGCAACAGGGTACAGGAACAGGCGGGTAATCAGGCAGGCAGGGGTCGGCAACAATCGGGTAATAAATCAAAGGACAGAGTTAGTTAACCAAAAGCACGAGCTGGCACCGGCTGGCAGGAAATCCCCGGCTTAAATAGGGAAACAGGTGATTAGTAATTGGGAACAGGTGTGTTTAGGAAAATGAGTGTTAGTGGCGACAAGCGTCACCTAGATGGGGGTGTTGGACCGTCTAGCAGGGCGTAGTGTAACAGCGACCCCTGTTTTGGCTGAGGGCCAGCTCCTCCGCCTCTGTCAGAGGTGGTTTAGGTGGCCCTCCACCCGTCTTTCGGGCCTCTGCCTTCTTTCTGTTGGCTGAGCAGAACTCAATGTTAGTTTTTAATTAGTATTTTAATGAGTGTTGGTGTAGGTTACAGCGTCACATTTTAAATTACTTCAATAGGTATACAATATAAATGTGTTTGTATCAAGTGTTAATCTACTAAGTGGAGTATTAAGTGAGAGGACGCTGAGAAACAACTTTTTTAGGGGGTTAAATTACTATTTGAAGTAGCCACTGAATTACTATTTGCTTTGTTTAATAGCCTAAGTCAGTTTAAACAAATACAATTAAAATCAAAGTGAGGTGCAATCATAGGCTAGCAAAATATGCCTTACCATTTTGAATTATGTTTTTATGTTTCATTTTTAGCTGCTGCCACGTCCTTTTTTCTCCTTTAGAATTGCACCTAAAAGAAAATCAGATGTCATTAGGCTACTACTTATAGGCCTATTCATAACTATAGGCTATGCTACGATCTTACGGTTAAATGTTACGTCAATGGAATAGTACATTCAAACTTACGCGTTCACTCGGGCAGCTATTTTCTCCCATGCCGCCTCCCTCTCTTTTGCTGCTGCGGCGGTGTTCGATTTGCGGCGAAATATATGTTCGTAATCGGCGTAGGCCAGCATCAGCACCTCAAGCTCTAGCGTGTTGAAATAAGTGGACCGTTTTCTGTCGGTAGTCATGGTGACTCATGATATCGGGGCTCCATTGATGATGGCTTTTTGTAGTGGTTGTGCACGCGTGTTACTCGAGGATAACATCCTCCGAGTTGATTGAACAAACTCAGATCAGCTGTTCTGGAACCGAATACTCAGAGTATCCCACCTCAGAGTATGTCAACTCAGAGGTCAGGGTTAGATTCAGCGTTTGTTGAACCTGCTTTCTGGAACACCCCCCAGAAGAAAGACCGGCCTGCGTGCAACAATTACATCGTTTTCACAACGGTGTCGTTGCCATGTGTACGCGAACATTTAGTGATCCGATGCGTGTGTGGACTGTGACGAATGGATAACCGCACATATGTATCAACAGACTGTAATATCCTCACATAGCTACTAAGGACTATAAATATAAATATAAGTTGTATTAACCGCACCTGGTCACCAGATGGCGGCACACATAATACACTGGGGGCGGGCGCTCAACACTAGCCAATCAGAGCATAGTATGCGTCATAGAGGACACGCCTACCCAGATACTACCAAACAACACATGTGGGGGAAAGGCAGAAACCTCCAGGCAGCGTATCTGGACAGATACCCAGCTAAGGGTCGCTCCACGCACGTGAATTTTACAATTCCTCTCCATTTGCTTGATAGATAATAGACCTAAAGCTAAACAAATAAAGTGAGTTAAAAGCGTTCCTGAGTCGGCGGCCTTCTTTCTCAATGAACATCACTACAGGACGCAAAAAAACAAACAAAACAGGAGCGTTGCTGTGTGTACATAGTCTAAGAGTCTGCGTCTCCTTTTGTCTTGTGCCAGTTTGTTCGTCTTCGTCCTCGTCTGCGTGCGATCACTCCAGCCTTACCACAGTCTTGCCACAGCTCTGTCTATGGTCGTATTTGGGTTTTGTCCTGGTTCCTCAAAAGAGACTTTAATTTGTAAGTTTCATATCATAGTTTCATAGTCTTTTGTGTTTTCCTCCTTTTAGTGGAGCGATTATTATTTTTGTATCTTTTGTAGCCATGGTTCTTCCATTTTGGAAACAAATAGAGATCATTTTCATAGCCTGCTTTGGTAACTCTGTCTTGGAGTTTTCTTACTTGATTCCTTCAATAAAGTAGCCTGGGTATACCCATGCTGCCTTGCGCGCTCGAAATTTCGAACTGCCAGACAGCCTGGTGGCTATGACCGGTTCCTCTCGCAATAATTTGCGAGGGGTGGATATCCAATCACAGAACGAGGAGGGACGGAAAGACGATGACGCGTACTATTCGTCAACATTACATGTGTGTGTGTGTGAGTGCGTGCCCTTTGTGCATTCATATTTTGCAGAATGTGAAGGAAGACAAGTATGTGAATTTAGTGGTATATCTATGGCAGCATCAATAAACATACCTTTCAAAAGGTGCATGGGTCCGCTGGAGGACGTACCAGTGAGTCAAGTCCAAAGCAGTCTCTTGTTTTGCAGTGTTATGCGAACATTGTGACCTGCAAGACTGATCAAGCTTGTGATTCAGTCTCAGCTTGTAAGATCTGAAAACATTAAAATAACATTAGGATATGAGAACAGTACTGTGGCAGGGTCGTCCGGCCACACGCCACCTAAGTGGCTTTCTTTGGGGCCCTCCGACACAGGACATGGGTAGATGTTGTTCAAGGTGTTTATTCGGAGATTAAGGCTGGATGTTATTCGCCGAGCTGATGGTACAACATGTCATGACGGTGCTCCTCCTGGAGTGTGTGTGTTGATGGCTGGTTTATCCTGGGTGCCATGATTGCTCATGCACCCCAGGTGTGCAGCCCCACTCAGCCAGAGTCCAATCAGTCTGACTCAGGCCAGGTGAGGCTGTAAACCAGCCATCAACAGCACACACTCCACATAAACCCTCCACATATCCCCAACCCCCCCCCCCCCCCCTCCCCCATCCAAGCAAACAGAAAAAAAAAAAACACATACCGGACTCTGAACAGGGTTACCATACCTACACAAAACCTGGACTCTTTTCAGGGTTGCCATACCTTAAAAAAAATAAACACAACCCCCCAAACCCCACTACCTCCACACCTCCCCAGTGTCACACGCCAACCCCACCCTCCCCCTCCGTCCCGGAGACCGGAGGCCTGGGGCTGCTGCTCCAGCTGGCGGAGGCGTCTCTGGGGGTAGCTGGCTGCAGGGGCTGGCTGGATGGGTTCCGGAGGAGATCCGACAGCTGGGCCGCGGAGGTAGCTTCTCGGAGGGCCTGGAAGAGTCTGTTAGCTACCCCCCTCCACCAGGGCGACGAGGCACGATCCCTCCCATCTCCTCCTGGAGCATGGGGCCTTGGGCTCCTGGTCCCCTGGCAGAGGGGCGGCTGGCCTGGGCTGCTCCAGGCTGGATCCGGGGGAGGCTAGCGACAGACGGTTGCCGGTGGCGGTCGCTGCGCTGCCTCCCCGCTCCTCCGCTGGCCGTCGCTGCCGTTCAGGGGGAGCTGGTGCTGGGGTGGCTGTCCTCGCCACGGCTGGTGGCTCCAGTGCAGCTTGGACAGCCCTTCCGTGTCCCGTCCTGGTCGGAGGAGCCCCACGTTGGGCGCCAGTGTGGCAGGGTTAGTCCGGCCACACGCCACCTAAGTGGCTTTCTTTGGGGCCCTCCGACACAGGACACGGGTAGATGGTAGTTGCAAGGTGTTTATTCGGAGATTAAGGCAGGATGTTATACGCCGAGCTGATGGTACAACATGTCATGACGGTGCTCCTCCTGGAGTGTGTGTGTTGATGGCTGGTTTATCCTGGGTGCCATGATTGCTCATGCACCACAGGTGTGCAGCCCCACCCAGCCAGAGTCCAATCAGTCTGACTCAGGCCAGGTGAGGCTGTAAACCAGCCATCAACAACACACACTCCACATAAACCCTTCACAAGTACATATGTATTTACTTTTATTTAGAATTAAGATATACAACTGTTAGCTTTACTGTTTAACTTGCATTTTAATGAATGCATGCAAAATGAATAATTTGTTTATAAATTCAATAAAATCAAAGGAAAATGTGCTCACCAACTGCACCTGTGACCTTGTTTCTTCATCAGTAATATGTTCAGTTTTGACCTTTACATTGTCCGGAACCTTTTTGAAGACACTCATACAAGAGTTCAGACAGGAAACATGGACTCTGTCCCCCATGAGCAATTGACATTGCCATAATCTGGCCAGCATTGAAGTATCCATTATCTTTCATCACTGTTATCAAATGAAATTAAACATCACATGTAAAATGGAAAATCAGAAATGTTCAGGCTGATTTTTATCAAAATTTCCAAAAAGGTATTAGTAGTATAATAGTATTACAGTATTAATATAGATTAATACTGTTGTTGGTCTGAAGCTGAACACTCTTGGAGGTGGCTGAGGACAGAATCCAAACTAAATTCATGTCAATAGGATCATGGACAATACCACCCATCCCCTCCATAAAACACTGGACAGACTCAAGAGCACATTCAGCAACAGATACAGACTCCCCTGCTGTTCAAGAGAGCGTTACAAAAAATCCTCTCTGAAAACTCATTTAATCATAAGTACCTTTGGAGTTGCATGTGAGGACTCTGGTGGACCCTCAAAGTGAGCATCTGGTGGACCCTCAAAGATGCCAATTTTGTCTTTGATTTCATAAAGACAGAGTCAGACAAACTCCTGAGTAGGTCCTCCATTGTCCATGGCACCCTCAGATATTCCATAGTCATCAGTAAACTTGACATCTACCTTCTTCTCGGGTGAAAAATTGGATCTGCCCAGGGCTCTGGATGCTCCACCCCACACACTTCTTCTTATGATATTGAAGCGCACAGTGCTGTCATTATTTACTCTAGATGAAATCTGCTCCATTATTCTCTCTAAAGTCATCTGTAAATCACTGGAACAATAATAAACAATAAAACAAAGTCATTGTTAGTGTCAATCGCAATAACTCACATACTGAACTATAATCCAACATCCACAAATGGTTATTAATATTGATTAAAAATCAATTTTCCAATGATGCATGACCGGATAGCAACAATAGATCTATTTTTTTTAAATCATGGTGTAAAACACCGTAGTGGACACCGTAGATGTACATAAATACCACGTGTAAATGTATGTGGTCAACTGCTATCTGATTGCAATCTGATCACAAAAAAACACATTTTGATACCAGGTGTATAGGGGACCATACACATACAAATATAATGCATTTTATAGCACGGGTAATCTCCATTCAGAGACGTTTTACCATGTTTTACCATGATTTAAAAAAAATAGATCTATTGTATATTGTTGACAAAATGACCACATAAATGACTGGATAACAGATAAAGAACAATAGTTTGCATCTTGCTTTTGCTACTTGTCTCTAGGCTAAAAATTAAGTTGTTATCCTGGATTACAACACTTAGATTTTATAGAATATCTTCTACTGACCTCTCACTTGCGCTGGAATCTAAAGACCTGGAAATAGCTTCCTGGAGATCAGGGTCATCAGAGAGGTATTCTTCCTCAAATAGGTCAAGGTATTTGCTACAAAATAAAACAAGAATATTTTATAATTAAAGGACAACTCAGGGGCAAAATGAGACCATATGATCATAACACATGTCCACCGAGTTGGACCGTTCTCTGGGATCAGTTTTCATTCTAGTCGAATGGAACCAAAGTTCTCGAAAACCGCTAATGCTTGCAATGCCTTTTACCGCTAGCATTGACAGTGGGGCCAACCGACAACCCATGAGTGTTGACAGTGGAGATGGCAGGAGTTCCACTGGACATGGTGAGAGTCTCATCAATAGTGATGACACCAGCACTAGTGGACATGATGAGGGTGTCAGCTGGGATAGAAGGTGCATCAGTGCAAATATCTTGGGTAGCAAAACACCATATAACTTTGTCACCACTGGACATGGAAGGGTATGACTGGAGAGGGAATGGGCCTCAGAAGGGGAGATGTCTGGGACAACTTCTTTGGAAAGGTCAGGTGTATTACCAATGGCTGTAACTGTAACATGGAAAAATTAACTTTTGAGTGACATTTAACTTATATCACAGTGAGCATCAGAACACATTTAGGGATTGTACAATACATGTATTATTATATTATTTATTTTTTTCTGCGCAAAAATATTACTTGAAATGAAATAGATTTTTTTAAAGACTTAACATATGATTTAATAGTGTACAAATATTTACCAGTGTCAGATATTTCTGCCAAACCAGGGTCATTTGTAAAACTGCTTTATCCGTCAGAAAATGACTGTAAATGCAAACAGATACAAATACAATAACTTTTATGGATCCAATAGACTATACTAACAATAAAACATTGTAACAGACTTTTGTATTATGAGCATACTACAAGTAACTGTTCAAATCAAGTGTAAAATACAATATTGCCATTGTGACTGCCACTGCCATAAATATGTCTTGAAATCGTCAGTACTACTTACAGATTATTTTTCCTCACTTAAAATGATCTTGTCAGGCCTGACATAAATGGACTTCTGATGAAACAGTTTTTTCACAAGGTCTCCATTCAAACTCTGTGTGGGGGTAAGGGATGGCTCAACTAGTTTGTTGTAGCATGGAAGCAGGATTTGTAACCTAAGGGAAGGGACAACACACTGTACATGAAAATTCTGTTGAAGCTAAAAGAGCACACTACAATGCAAGGAAAATATTTAGTGTCAATACATAATTCGTATGAACACAGAAATTGAAATTCTGTCATGTTCTCAGTTCAACCAACTTCAGTTTACTTCTGTTATGTAGTTCAGTATACATTTTTAAAATATATTTTTTCATAATTTAACTTTATTTGATAGCAACAGACAGACATCTCATTATATGCATCTGTCTGTCTGTATATATATATATATATATATATATATATATGGTCACACGGCCCATCCTCATGTTTCGCAACGCATGCCAGTCCCCAATGCCGAGCCAACAATCGCCTGTTCTCTGTTCCTGTTGTTCCCCAAAATGACGTTGCTTTGTATTGAGTAATAAAACCGCCATCTCCTTGCCCTTGCGCCTTGTAAGCACATTTCCCCTTGTTCAAACATGAAATGTTTGTATGTGTCGTCTGCCACCGAGTGGTGGGAGAGATAAACACACTGAATAGATAATGCGATAAATCAAGCAAGCATACCCTTGGCCTTCCTTGATCCGATTCATACTTATACAGGTTGTTTATTCATACTCATAAATTACAGTGCAGGAGTACAGAAATAGATCAAGACAGGTCCACTCTCACAAGTTGTACTTCTGGCTAAGCTACTGGCTTATTAATTGGATGTTCAAACACATTTAACAAACCACAAGCAGCCCAGAGGTAACAACTATTCATAAAAGCAGAACACTTAATGATGCTGTTAAAATGACACAAATTTGAATGATGCCGTTAAAAATTTCGAATGTATTTTTTTTTTTTTATTAAAAAAAAATACGTACACAGATATTGTACATAGACTAGATATCTGGAATCACAGTCCAAACACTAAGCCATCTCAACAACAACTTAGCATTCAAATATATATTTTGAATCTAATACACATAAAATCAATTCTGGTCTTCGGGGACTTGTACAAACTATATGTAATTAATGTTTACACTTTTTTTTTAACATCGACAATAACATATTTCTGTTCATCAGAGTTTGTTCAGTCAATTACTAACATATATGCAATACATCACAAACTGGGGTGTTATATACTGTATATATATATATATATATATATATATATATATATATATATATATACATACACACACACACACACTCACACACCTTTCTCTTCAACATCTCCATCAAAACGTCAAAAACATGAATGCCTCTTTCTTCGCAGCCCTCATTGAAGTAGTTTCAGACTCTGCCTCCATGAAGGGAGCCAGAGCTGCTGTTTACTCCCAGTTGAGGGTGAGCATGCTGCAGCTGATCTCCCACAGCTTCTGGGCCAAGTCATCATCCACAGCTTGCCTGGAGCGCCTTCCGGGGGCACAGTCACTGTTGACACACACATGTGCACGCACACACACACACACACACACACACACACACACACACACACAGAATGTCAATGACAAACTTCTGCTCAACATCAACAACAACAACCATGCCATCAACAACAACTATCTACACAACAAATATACAACTATACAACAAAATGACGACATGAACAACAACAACAACAACAATAATTAAAAAAAACAACAACAATGATGACAACGACCAACAACAAATCAACAGTATGCTTGCTGAAGAGACTGTATATGATATGTTTCATATGTACCATACATCCATTGTGTGTGCATTCATGTATACAGCACATGCTATATCGATATATGCTGTACAGTCCTGTGTGTGTGTGTGTGTGTGTGTGTGTGGATACAGACATCAAGGAAATAAAGAGAGGCTATCTCATATTCCACGTGTGGTGGGTGTGAGTGAGTGAATTGACTATTGTATTCTGTCGGGAAAGAAAAAACAGCTGGTGATTGGCTACGGTGAAATGAAGTGTTAAATTAAAAATGTTCAAACGTCCATTCCAGTTTTCCCATTGAAGACACATGAGAGAGTGCTAGACTGAGGAATGCTGGTGTGGCTGTGTGTGTGTGTGTGTGTGTGTGTGTGTGTGTGCCTGTATCAGGCTGTGTGTGTGTGTGTGTGTGTGTGTGTGTGTGTGTGTGGTGAGGGTTGGG